>MUGJ01000623.1:0-39088 GCA_008931945.1 Penicillium sp. BW_162_3FA
GCTTCTGGATATCTCAGTTCGATAGCTAGCAATAGAGGAGTCTTGAAAGCGTAGTCAGAGTTGATATCTGCTTAGTATTTATCGAGTAACCGCGCCGCGATATCCAATCTAGCGCATCGAATAGCGCGATGAAGTGGTAGCATCCTCTCTAAAGTGAGACACTGATAAAGTCCCTCGCTAGAGATAGAACTAGTCCAACGACATAGGAGACATAGTTTAACAAGGTCATCCTTATCGAGAAATTTGTATATTATGCAGAGGAGTTATAGTAGAAGGGTTGAAAATATAGTAGACGGCGATTCGGTACGGATCTATCATTACTACGAAGGTAATCTTTGTGCTTATATATCCCCTAGTTAGCCCGAGAATTTGAAAAGGGCTAGATCCTAGAACTCTAGGCAAATCCTAGGAATAGAACCGAAAGCCTCGGGGTAGATATAGAAACGTAGAGACCTAGGAACTCCTCTTTAGCTTCTAGGGCTAGTTCCTGTTTCTAGGAAACTGAGTTCTACCCCTAGGATCTTCACTCTGCAATCCTGACTGAATATAAACTGGCTCTGGGAATATAATGGCTAGGTAAGCCCCTCTTAGTCTAGCTAAGTGATGAGACCCACTCTGCTCGACTGATACCCCTAGAGATCCCAGTGGCGGCTGACGCGGCTGACGTAGCTGACTCTGACGAGGTTCGTTCAGTGCTGAATACCTGACAGTGATATGTTCCCTATCGATTGATGCTTCGCTTGCCGAGTCAACGGAGCTTATTTCGACATCTGCCGAGGGGACTCGGAGTAGACGGATCAAGGCGTCTAGACTTCCTTCGTTTCGACTGCATTCATCAGCATCCCAGCATTGCAGAATGAGATCATCTACTTACTACAAACATTCCTAGTGAGCAGGTTACATTTAGTAGACTTTGCACTTTTCTTATTCACCAGCTCCAAAATGGAGCCTATCCGGAGGTGGCCAAGGCGCGCTACATGGATAGCTACCAATGCCCATTCCAGTCTGTTACTGATTTCTCCAACTGGATACAGCAGTGTGAGCCACATTTCCACAATAATTTGTCAGAGCGTGACCGCATGCGCCATCTTTTCGAGCATCTGTCAAATAATGTCCGCGAAGAGGCTGACAAAACCTACCTGGACTTCACCCATCATTATGATTTCGTCGTCTACCTGCAATGGATCGAGGTCTCTATTGATAAACGTACCGGACTACTGCGCAAGGAATTTAGCAACCCCAGGAAGCGGCCTCACACCGGCAGCTGAGCGACGCATGGGGCGGTGCTCGATTTCGGGCAACTTGGTTATCATCTGCGAACGCCTCCGTCCATATCGGCCATGCAATCCGGCCGCATCAGTCTAGTCTGCAGGTGATGTAACTGCTATTTGGAATTTTGCAGCTGCTTCTCAAGGTCTTGGAACTGTTCGATATACAATATGCGACGGTTCGTCTCCTTAGTGAATTGACAGCGGACCCTGCGCTCGCGACAAGCGTCGCAAATAGGATCCTTCCTACGCTGGCGTTGTGCGCGCTTCCGCTGCAGTTGCGTAGTTGTCGGTTGGTTATGGCCGACGGGATTGATTTGGTAGAGCCTGCCCGGGGCTAGCCCCAATGGCGGCGCATCTGAGACAGGGCCACCCTCGGCGGGTGAGCCTGAGGCGGAGTCGTAGACTCGCTGGTATGGCAATGTCGCTGGCGCAGCTGATGAATGTTGTGGCAAGGGCTGTAATAGAAGAGCCTGCCACTCTTTGGTCCGGACGGCGGAGCCGGGAATGCGCACGACGTCGCCGACTGCACGGGTGGGAGTTCGCAGTTCGGGATGTTTCCTACGTGATAGTGAGGCTGCACCGTGGGAAACCAGCGTGCTGGCAGCATCATTCCCACTAACCTGGTGTCAATTAATGCGTTGGTCTTAGGGCAGTTTCAACAATGCTGTGCAAGACAGGGCAGGGAAAGAGGAGGGAAAAGCAAACAGCCTCAGCCGCTCCCCCCTCATTGATGACTAGTTTCCCGTCAATCGGAAATGATGCCCAGAACTCCTCCGGTCGGATCACCAAGCGAAGGTTGATGTAATTTTGCAAATCAATTTTTTTGGAATGTAACATGGCAGCGGACGGAGTCTAAATATGATCGTGCTCCGGCAGATCCCGACCGCTTTGATCTCCCAACAGCGCCTAATACTGGCGAGGATTAACTAGGCTACCTCTTTTCCTTTGGCCCTCTCTTTGTTGGCCCCCAGACCCACTTTGGAACCATGGACGTCGATAGCAACGTATATCACCATGCCAATGAAGGTGAACAAGAAGCCTAAAGCAACGAAGGGAAATCTCCAGCGTGTCTAATCGCTGCAGAAGGCGAGAATGAGAAGCACGACGGCACCGGACACATTCGGTGCGACAGTATACAAGTTTGTCTTGACGGTGCTATACTTCAGTCGTGCGATAATCACAGGCAGGAAGAGCTGCACAGATTGTAAGGGGACCCCCAAACGGATTTGGATGCCTAGTATTGCCCAACTGGTGCCATGTTTAAAATTTTGAAAGAATCCCGGATGTTCAGCTTCTCGTTCACAACTGCAGAGCTGTCCAGCTGCATCCGGGTAAATGCCAATGCTTTCTCATCCTCCAATAGAAAGCTAGCTTCTGCTGCAGAATGTAGCAGATATCATAAGGCAAACAGTCCAAAGACAACTGTCCCAACCCCTTCAATAAGGAACAGGTAACGCCATGATGCGAGGAGGCCGGAGAAGGCGGAGGCGATACTTTGGGCAGCATAGAAAACAGCCAAACACCGTGCAAGCTCACCTCGACGGTAGAATCTATTATTCTTCGTTAGACAACTTACGAGCACTCTATAAATGGACAATTTACGCACTTTGTCATGTAATATATCACCAAAGGGAAAAAGGCATTCTCGGACATGCCCGAGAACTACCGAATCGCCAGGAGGCCGCTGAAATTGAAACAGCGACAACACAGATGGTGCAGGTTCCGAAAGCCAGCATCATGTTTGGCAGGACGAGATGCTGTCCGTACATCTTGCCCAAAAGGCTAAGGAAGGGAGCAGTCAAGACATATGGAATGAAGAAGATGCTTAGGATAAGGTTGTACTGGCTCCCATGGAGGTTCAGTATATTTGCAGGAGGTTAGATAAATGTGTCAACACCCTATTCAGGGCACACATACCTTGCAGACCGGCTGTTTTAAAATTCCCTAAGTTGGACTTGTCCAAGCTATTGAAAAGATACATGATGGCCAAGACTGGCAGAATGCGCAGGTCAAATTTCCAGACGAGTGTCCGCTCAGCACGACAGCTGATCGAGTCAGCCAGTGCCGACTGAGCGATCAATTGTCCATGTTGCTCAACTGGATGCTTGGTCACTATTTCAGGAAGTTTGACTGTGTCCATTGTGACAGTGATGATTTCGATAATATCCCAACGGAAATCCAAGTTTTATAATGAAACATGTTCTCAAATGAAGTTTCACATTACATTTCAAATATGATAACAGCAGCAGCAGATTAGTAGTACGAGTAGGAGTAATAGAAGAAGAATTCGTTTACTCTGGCTCAGGAGTTGGATTTATGGCCACATGATGAAGCAGGATATGTGCATAGTTCCTGATTTCTTGACAGGAATACTGCGTTCATCTTTAAGCGTGCAACGATGGAGGTCGTTGGCCTCAGTTGATATCCCATCAAGATTGAAAGAGGTATTCGAGTGCTTTTACCTGAAGTATTGACTTGAATACTTGGAATTCTTTATTCTCTCCTTCTGCCCTCTCTTAATAGCGGTGCATGGTTTAAATTTCTATTTTTTTGGAATTCTAGGGCTGTAGTTGACCAAAAGATTCACTAATAACAATTGAAAGCACTTTGTGGCTCTCGAATTGCTACCCTTCGTGTTGATCCCAAATAGCCAGCTCTCATTTCTCTCATATTACGGGCTCACCCGGGAATGTAGAGTCCCTGATGGGAAAAGGCGGAAAAGATCGGGTCAAGAAAAGATTGGTCCGATCTGAGTCGAAGGCTTTGGACGCTCTATTAAAGCGTCGAGGGCTTGTACATTTACAGTGCAGTAGCTCTGCGGGGTTTTTTTTTTATCAATTCGAAAGTATCCTAGTGTTACGCTCTCGGGCGGCTTGCTCATTTGGCGTCATTCCCAAACCGGAGGCTCCTATGCACCTGATCTGACCGAGCAGCGATCATTGTATCGCCATATTACACTCCAATCCAAAGGACAGGTGGTTGACAAAGGACTTGCATGCGTGGGAGGGAATTGAAATCGAACCAAAAATATTCCGGGTAGGTTCTCAAAGTTTTTTTTTCAAGGCTTTTTGGTGGCAACAATGTCATGATAAGGGTATTTCGACCGAAGATTTACCGACAACAATCCGACGTTGCCTGACGGGTTCTCGTTCTATTTGAAATATTTACCAAAGGCAACCTGATCTTCGTTTCTCTTACAAATATCAGTTGGTTTCCTCCGGCACTGTGTGCGTGCCCAGATCGTGAATAGTTCCAAATCACGTCATATGGCCTGTAGATTTTGGATGATAATGAAGTCAGAAAGACGGTTCTGACTGATCGGTTTAGCTGCTTTTGTTGAGAAAGTAGGGTCGCAATCACAATAGCGCGCCCGAGGGATATTCAGCATCCCCATATGCCTGGTTTCAACATGGATCGTAAATCTCGTAATCGCCCATTCCGCGACAACGATAGCGAAATTGCGCTATCTCGAACCAACACCCGTGGACAGCCAACAGACTCTTCCGCTCAACTTCTTGTTATGGATCAATCAAGGACAGACTGGAAAGTGCGCCTCATCCGCACTCATGGTGGCTCTAATGCATTGCCCCTGTCGTGTAAATTTAATACGGCTTATGCTCTGATAATCCCGCAGAGCGATCATCGCCTCCACGCCCGTGCTGATTTTCCTTGGATTTAATTTCAGCTAGCCTTAGTTAGCTTTATGTTGGATTTATTTTTGTTTGAATTACTCGAATACATCTCGTCATTAATTCCTTAATTCTTTTTACTTAAGATTTTTATTTTTTGAGCACATACTATTTTCCTCCAATTTACTCAAAAGTTTATTAATCCGTCTCGTATATATGTAGGAACAGAACAGTCAGTGTGCATATCGTTCCATCTATCTATCTCAGTCCACCCTCCTCTCTTCTTCGTCCCTTCTCTTCTTTCAGGATTCTCTGCAGCTTTTACCTTCACAATCCAAATCATCCTAGCTATATCTTTTATATCATTCCAGTCCTCCCCTATACGTATCTACTCTTTTCTCTCCATTCTCTTTACGCACAATGAGCCGGGGATCCACAGGGCGCATCAGTCCAAATCATATTGACTCTGTCTTGAACTCGCCTTCCGTCTCCTCTTCTTCGCCTGAATCTCAACCGCTTGCTTCCAACTCCAACATGGCGGACCGAAAGAACAACATGCGTACAAACTCTCCAGCAGATACCACTATGCCTGTTACTTATACGCCTACCACCCATCGCTTCAGCAAGGCCAAGAAGGGAAAGCACGTACATACTTGTCAATACCCATCATGCGGAAAGGTTGGCGCAATCATATACGCCTATTGGATGAATCAAACTGATTCCATTGCAGGTCTTCACCAGGGCTGAGCACCGAAGACGCCATGAGTTGAACCACAACCCCAAAGCATCGTTTCGCTGCACAACACGAGGATGCAAGAAGGCATTCCACCGCGCTGACCTGCTTGCGCGCCACATGGAGAGATAGTGAGTACTATAGGAAGGTTTTTTAATATGACGCATACTAACAATATTGGCAGCGAACTCGAATGGCAACCAGAGCACTGCTCATGGACATCCAACACCCCAAAACCCATCGCAATCGAGTCCGCTGTCCTGCGCCGTATGTCAATGGACCATGGAATGCCATTAATTACAACCTCCCATTCACACTCCATGTCCATCGGCTCACTCTTGGCTCCTGGGAATAATCCACACCTGGCAAACAACGACTGCCCATCGATGTGGAGCGGCATCGACTTGCCCCCACTGCCCCGCCCGGCCTTGCATAGCCAGCTCCCCGAGTCCGTTGACGACAGCCCGTTCTACTCTTCCTCCGCAGAGACATACCCCTCGCCTCTGTCAGATGCGACTTTCCCTCTTACTCCCTGCTCTAGCTCCTCCATCTCTTCCACTTGTGTGTCTGTCATCGGCCAGTACCCGAGAAATATCCTGAATGGCCATGTCACGTCATCTCTGCTTCAGATGCACACCCCCCTCCGCTGGGCTATTGATGATGGCATGCCTCCGTC
The DNA here is from genome assembly GCA_008931945.1 of Penicillium sp. BW_162_3FA. Taxonomy (NCBI): domain Eukaryota; kingdom Fungi; phylum Ascomycota; class Eurotiomycetes; order Eurotiales; family Aspergillaceae; genus Penicillium; species Penicillium sp. BW_162_3FA. The sequence goes on from MUGJ01000623.1 coordinate 6,310, forward strand.
ACATTTAGTTCCTATGTCTAAGGGGGAGAATATGATCCAACCAGTGAGTTTTCTTTGCGATTATTCAGTATGACCATTTACCAACATATCTCCGGTCCGTTCAGTGCCAGTATCCCTCTCCTTCGTGGTCCAGCGCAGACTACCTTCCCTACGGTGACCAGGTCCATTCCATGCACCAGTTCCAACCCGTGAGCTGGGGCATGTGAAAAGATCATCAAAGCTCTTTGTTTAGACGGCTGAATCTTATGACTACACGACCACCCTAGCATTTGCCTCTATACGAAAACGGCGCGGATGCGGATGATCCAACAGCCCTGAACAACCTTGCACTCCATGGCAAAGAAAGCATATGTGGGTCCAAGGGACGGGACTTCCGAGGGCCACTGGTGCCTCAGGGGTTGGTCTCGACTCCCTACAAATGGCTCAATCGTCATTAATAGGGCTCTCCGCCTGTGTCTCCATTCTTGCCCGGAGTTTGACCACTTGGACTCCGGATCCACTGGTCGCGGTCGCTTCCACCACGCGCCCACAATTCTTCCAAATAGAAAGACCGAAGAAGATATGCGATCTTCTGGACCCTCGCAAGCGAGGGTCTGTAATCTTGATACAAAATTGTAAGGGCCGGTTAGTACCGATACAGGGTCCAGTAACGTGACCGGGTTTGGTAAGTTTTGATTGGTCACGGATTGTCAAGCGTGCATTCAGACAGATAGGAGCCAAATTTTCATACTGCAAAAGGAAAATATCGGATATATGCAATAAGATCCTCCGAATCAGAAAACGACCCTAGGTTTAGACTGTATACTAAAAGAACGGACGCCGTTCTATTATATTCAAGTCTACTCTCCCTGCTTTGGATCCTTCGGTCAATGATCCGATTTCGGGCTATTCATTACCTTATACTGGCTGGACCACGGATCCACAATAACGGCTACATTCTGTGTTTTATATAGTGCTTGGAGCTTCAAGCTGTTGGAAAATAGAATTCAGAATAAGATTGGGAACAATGCATCGAAGGAGTTTTGTGTCTGGATTTACGGCTCTCTAGACCCTCTGCACACAGGGTATGTATGTCAAGATTTTCTGTGATAAACGAAGATTCGGTCACTAAATATCTGCCAGCTTATTGAGACTATGCCAGTTTTTTTCAACATCTGCCTTTCCCCGAAAGCGTTTCATCAGCATGCGATGAGTCAGTCTGTAGCAAAGTCCCAGATTTATCATGAGACAACTTTGGTTTTTCAGTTGTGGCGTCTTGAAAAGCATCTAAACTGCTTCATATCATGATTGATATAGGAGGATCATCCAGCACGATGAACGTCTGGAGGGTGTGATGTTCATCGGTGATGCGAACCACATATTGAGTCCATATGAGATTGTTGGTGCGAACATGGCGCCGAAGGATAGGTGGGACTTGGCGCAGCAAATCTGTCGCTATCCTTCCATGAAGGCCGCGGCAGCTTCCTAACGCCATTAGCATCCCTCGCTTTAACCGCTCCTTTACCTTTCAGAATGAGTGTCTTGGGTTTGGTAATGCTGACGGTTGGAAGTGGAAAGCTTACAAACTCGGTATGAGGGTTGAGAAGATGTCTCAGATGGTCCGGTGAATTTAATTGACGGTGCTTTTTATGGCTTTGGTTTCAGGTTCATTTAAACTTTGATAATTGGAATATCTTTTGCTTACACTAAAGCCAAGTTCTCATACGCATATGGTCCAGTGGATTGCTCCATGGATAATGATTGGGACCTTCGGAATCGAAGGCGATCCTAAAATGACCTTCAGTGTTCAGCCCTCGGCTGTTGCCTGCGAAATTCCTTTTCTCTCAGAATGTGAAGATCGACCAAGTAAGGTGATATGAAAATTTGGAGAATGGATATGGTTCCACGCCGTGAGGGGTAAACGCCTTTTAAGCTCGACGAGCAATGGTAGCGGTGTTGGTAAATCTAGCAATGATTCGACAAGTTGAGCTGCACATGCACCTGTAAAAACAAGATTGGAGAAAGGATTTCTGCTGATTTTTGTATTTTGAAATGAGGCGATAATATCCAAAAGCTCGGCTTTTTTCGGCTTCGGTCAAAGCTATCCATGAAGCTTCCGATGCTTTGACCTCCACCCTCCCGTGCCTTCTTGGAAGTTTCGAAACGATTGATCAGCAGTACCTAAAACATTAAGATACGGAGTATACTTCGAGCTAAGAGAGAAAAAACTGCAGGTCATCACGTGTGGCTGCGTCGCCAAGATCTGCTTAAACCCTTAGCTCGGAGATCGAGGAACTGGTCTTTTATCTTTAGAACTACAGACCAGAGAGGATTGAGTAATCTGTCCAGATTTCAAATGTCGCATGTGGTCCAATAAAAATATTGCTCATCATGATTGTTGTAGTTCAGAGGAATGATTAATCGTTGTTGTTTCTGAGGGGATTCAGGAGCTTATATATAAAATGTGAGGTTCAAGGTGAATCCACAGTCCAGGGTGTTTGTTCTGCATGTCCTCCGCACTCTTGTCGATCTTCTAAGGAAATGGAATAATACATTTGCTCGATCTAAGAGAAAGTCAGCATTTGCTTTGGACTTGACATTTTCCTAGATTACCGATGGCCTACCTTCCGCCAAGCCAACAGCCGACGTCGTGTAGCACCTCAGGCAAGATATCGCGCAGCAATTCCGATTTCACGTCAAGTCACGTCAATATACGATGTCAACTCTTTTGCTTTACGATCTGATCCCATTTCAGTCCCCCAACTTGTCTCAAATGGATTTTGCTACTTACTGGCATGTTCTGCACGAGGAAAATATACTCTTCGTGGCTCTTTTGATCAAATCAATCTGTGAATCGAGAGTCTCATATTTGAATGATTTCTCGTTCCAGCTACGGAGGTGTCAGCGGAAAGCGCTGGAGACGGCTGTCCCTGGCAGTTCATACATTTCTGAAACTTTCTTGTATTCAAGCTCTGGCGCAGGAGGGTTCTCAGTCCAGTTATGGGCTTTGTCGCATCGGTATGCTCATCTTCTTACTCTGTTTCTTCCAGTGGTCCTGGTGTCATGACCCCCTCCGCTGGTGCTTCATTGTCGTCTTGTGAGTTCTTGTGTGCCATTATGATCGCCGTAGCAATTGTTGTATAGCCGACCAGCAATACTTTTTATTTCCGTGTTCGATAACTGGACATATGGAGCTGCGTTGGGTTCCCCTTTAAAGGCCCATCTCGCAAACGACCCAAGATCATCCGGAGAAGATAAGATTGGGTCATCGACATTGTTTGTCGTAGCAACAGACTCAAACCATTCATAAGGAAACAATCGGCTGTTAAGGAGCATTGTCAACTGGGTCCGTCCTTATTGAGAAATAATGGCTCACCCTTCAGAAATTTTATTGTCTTCAATTTCCAGGGCTTGGACGATGTCCCCCTGTCTAGCGCTTTTCGAGTCAGAGGACCCAAGTGGGACATTAGGCTGTTTGGTGGGCCCAATTGCATGGTTTTCATCCCCAACGACATGTTTCATAAGGGACTGTTGAAGTTGATTCATATTGGGGGTTTCCGAAGATTGCTGAGACTGAGCAATCCGGGTGTTTTGGGGGTTGGTCGGGTTGAGGTCAGGCAATATGACCTTTTCGTTCCCAACATCCGCAGGTGACTCTCGTCCTCCTACTATGAGATTTAGTTTTGAGGCAGGCTTCCATAGCGTCATCGGTTCTAGGAAGTATGGATTCGAGTAAGTCAGGTTTCAACTTTGAGTACAAGGATGGAGAGAGACGGTTAGCTTGAAGTCTTGTGTCAAGAGATCGAAACGGGGAACATTTTGACGGTCTTGAAGTACCCTAAGGCACACATATTCCTCAGACGCAAGCCTATACGAGAAGATTCTACCGCTCAAGCGTTTTGTAAAGATTTCCGGTCATTACGCGCTTTGAGCGCCAGGTCTATTGTGGCGAAGATCTGATTGATCATATGCGATTTCGCGGAATTGTATTCCACTTAGCCAGTAGTCAATCAAGGAAGGTCTATCGGACTTGCCAAAACTGGCCTGGAAAATTCGTGTTGCCACATGTGACTTGGCATCGGGGCTGGCCCAAAGGCAAGGCTGCCGATCTGACCGCACGGTAATAGAGAAGCTCAAGTGTAACTCTCACGCTCTGATATCCAAGGTGAAAAAAGCGGGCCCGTGGCTGTTCCGGAATAAACGTCAATGGCGAGGTCGGTCTCTTAATTACGTGGCATCTAAACATACAAGGAGATGTATGACGCGAGACGTGAGCTACTTGGAGACCATTCATTTGGATTTGAAAGGGGCAAACTTAATCACGCTGTGCCGATCTAAAGTTTGAGTAGATAGGCCTGTATGTGTCGGTGTTGTACATACTGTCATATGAGTGTTATGTACTCTAGTGGGCCATTTCTTAAGCTTTAGCAAACAATAAGCTATAACCTAGTTGGCGAGCCCTATTTCGGCGGAGCTGGGGTTCGCGGCATTTGGTCTAGCCAGACTAGCTAGACGGTGGGTCCCGGATCTACGCCGACATTTAATTTCCCGAAAATTCCCCCAGGAGTAAACTATGGATCTACTATTACACGCCAAGAAGGTTAAAAACCAAAACAGTTTGCCGTACCAAGTTGACTCCCGGTTACACAGCCCTCAGCAGACCTGTGTGACAAAGTGGGTCTGAAGTATGATAGCCAGTAACCGCGAAGCCGACGCCAAGATATGTTAAGTCCTCAAGGTACCTAGTGCGAACCCTCTCAGGTACGCCAATCACAAGCGTCGATCCGGACACATAAGAAATTACTTAAGATTCCCACGATTTGCGACATAAGCAAATATAAGAAAAGAGATACTAAATTGTGTTCTATTTCGTCCTCACTTAGTTACAGTGAATCTGTTTTGGGCATCTCAGTATTGATCGGTATTTCGGTGAGTCTCAAAGTCAGCCAGGACTACAGCAACATCATAAAATCTCGTGGATATAGCCTTCGTGGTGGACCCAAAGCTGCTTATCGGGTCAAACCTAGCACTCAGCCCGAAACAACACCGAGGATCCCCATTGTACCTCCGTCCCTCAAACCACCCTAAGGGCTGGCCAATTGTCCCCATGCGCGGACTGTGCCATCGAGCAAGATGTACGGAGTATTCCATAGCCGAGACATTAGGTTGGGTCACTCAGAGCATCAAAACCAAACATACGACAGACCGACCACTTTTTCTGCTAGCTTGAGATGTGGAAGGCCTTGAAATCGTCAAAAAATTATGCTGTGTGAGTTGGGGGGTTTCAAACATCAGCTTGGAAGTCGATCGATCGGGTTTGAATTAAAACGCACTACTACCCCCATCCCAGTCTTTCCTATTTTCTGTCGCCTCTTACTCCGGATCGCTTCGAGTGTTCTCCGAATGGTCTCCGATAAATCTCAGCTCCGAAACCTTATTAGGATTGAACACGCTTGCTTCGTGATTGGGTTGTTTTGTCTTCCAATCAAACGGATGGTTGGAAATTGTGGGCTTCCATTCCGACACCCGTTTCAATCAGGAATCATCATTTTGGGGGAAAAGGAACCTGTAAAGGTACAAGTCATTTTTAATACAGACACCGCTACCAACCGCTACTAACCAACCAAGACAATCAGGACCACGTATCATTTATCCGGCTCTGGATTACTAAGCGCCATACTTGACTATGTTCATACTACTCCCGCTGATGGATTAACTTGTACTTTTCCTTTCCACCTTCTATATTGGCCGATTGCGACGGGCTGAACCACCATGGCCCAGCGATATCATCAACCCCAAGCTGCCCTGGTGGGCTCTCTGGATTCAATGCAGCAGAACAAGAGCACTTCCGCATATACCTTATTCGGACCTTCCCAGCATCTAGACAGTGATGCGTTTTGGCACGATCCTTCGCTGGCGCCGCCGGCCGTGGCCGTATCTGCCTCGGCATATCCTCCCAAGCAGCACACGCTGCTTCTGAATAAGAAGAAACATAAACGTAATCGAAGCGGCTGCTTCACTTGCCGTGCTCGTCGAATCAAATGCGACGAGGGCCGCCCCGTCTGCGTACGTTGCTGCAATGGAAGTCGGGAATGTGTCTATCCCTCGCGCACGGCCCCTTCCAAGGGCGCTCGCGCTAGCGGTAAGTCACGCGGTCCTAGTTCACAATCTCAAGGAACTCATTCTTCTGCTAAATATGAACATAAGAGAGCCACACCTCTTGAGCCCAATATCGATGAGGAACCTCATGGTGCCAGATTCAAATCGTGGCTGTCGCCGTCCAGCGGTGCTGGACCCTCACGGCCCATACTAGGCAGGATACAAGACGGCCAGTCTCTGCAGAAGCCAAGCATGAAGCATATGTCTGATGCTGGTGCATTTGTCGTGGACTTGAGTAGCTCGTCATCAACCGAGGGATCACCCTTCGATTCGATTCGGATTCGGTCGCTCAGCAACGGCCACCCTACCAAGGAACTACTCAGCACGCCCCGGCTACCAAGTGATCTACGGTTCTATTTGAATTTCCACCAGGAATTCATCTCCCATGAGCATTTCTTTCGCATATCGTGCAGCGACCGCTTTATCAATCACAGTATCGTCGAACTTGCTTTGGGGTATGAGCCTTTGCTGTATGCTCTTGTGAGCTTCTCTGCATATCACCACACCCTACAAATTCCTGGAGGAAGGCTTTCTGCCTTCCTCAAATATTACAATAAAGCCTTATTTCTTTTGCGGAAATCCTTGGGCTCTGGGGAGGAACATACCGAAGCAACTTTGTGCACGATTTTAATGTTGACAACCTTCGAGGTAAGATCCACAACATCTTGGGCGCGGCGGCGGTGACTTGGAATGATTTCTAATTAGAAATCTCAACAATAGGAGTACATCGGCGACTGGGCCAGCCTAGCCGACCATCACTTAGCGGCGCACGCCCTGATACAGGAGTTGTTGACTCCTGAGTCTTCCAACTTGGTCGAACTCCATACGAACATATTTCTTTGGTATACAGGCTTCGATGTGGTAGCGGGCATCGTGGCTGGCACAGAAGCGACCCTCAGTCGGGACTGGTACATCGCGAAAGAGCACTACGACGAGTATCAGGTAGTCCTGTACCCAGATGACCCGTACAAACAGCTCGTGCTTGCTGCTTCGATCACCCGGCGCTTCGGCCTCGACATGACTTCACTTTACGCAAAGCTCTCTGGTGGCATAATTTCGATGGATGAGTTCGCCGGGCAGAACGACAAGCTGGGGCAAACATTGGAAAGTGCGAAACTCATACTGAGACAGTTCGATGATTCTGAATACACCGTCCGCTCGCATCCAAACAAGAGGCCTCTTACGGAAGACGATATTGTGGACCCTTATAAGCCTGGTGCTCTACATCAGGGTTTGCTGTGGGATGCAAATTACGCCTGGATCGACATTATTTCTGCCGAGATGGTGTTCAAATACAAGTCTATGCTCACCATGAAAGACACCATGAAACAACCCCTTCTTCCGGAGCTGAACCGGCTAGCCTTTGATCAGTGTCGCTTAATTGAGGCGATTGATCGATGGCCGAGTAGGGGGTATGGTCATTGCATCGGGTTCAAGAATAGCATTGGCATGGCGTCCATGTTCCTTCCCAAAGACCAGAAGCATAATATGTGGTCCCGGCGTAAGATGGCAATGATGGAACAACACGGGTGAGTACACGACCGCTGGAGCTCTTCGGTGTCCGAAGCTGACACCTTTGATATAATAGATACATCATCGCGCCTCGATTCCGTGATGCCCTCGCCACAATCTGGCAACTCCCCGACGTTCATCACTGGTGGCTTCCCAACGACGAAGGCTACACCGAGGTAATTCGCGAGATTCGCGCTATGTCCGAAGAACGCCAGAATCAGCCTCGTAATGAGCAACGCGAGAATATGCGAGAGATGAAAGGGCTCTTCTGAAAATTGAATGTCGACAATCCAGATGACGGACACAGCCCTGGGAGCAATCATAGCGTTAAAACTAAATGAACCCCTTCGATCTGACGCAGTCCATCACTTCATATTGGTAGGCGGACAATTTCCTGGCACTCCAGAATGCCGCCCCATACAAAGATATGGCATTTGAAATGATGTGTCCAGAAATGATATTGTTTCTTCACGTGTGGGTCTAGCCAGTAATATGAACCAAGACGATAAAATGGTGAAGGACCACTTTGTAGACAGCACATCAGATCGATTGCTTCCCAAATATATGCTATTAGGGATCAAGTCCATCTCGCTCGTTGGGCATCCTTTTGTCATATGACCTTCCTTTTTTCCCGTTCTTGTTTGTTGCGCTTCTAGGGTTGTGGCCGTCGTCGGTATAGCAGAAAATGATCATTAACTCGCCACGACTCCTTGCCTCCAGTATAAACCTTCCCCAAGCGAGTAATGTTCGGCTCACAGCGGTCCATTCAATATTGAGATAATTAAGAGGTCCCGTTGCTTGGAATCCTTGCTCGACACAGTTGTATGAGGCTGGTGCGGATCAGGAACAAAGCCGCACCATTGATTCCAAAGGTGTCTATACGAAGAATCAGGTTGGTTTGAAATTAACTTGGAGCCCATGCTGTATATATAGCCTCTCATATTCCCTTTGGAATTGGAACCAATTCTTCCTTTGAACAACATGTTATGAGCCCAGGAGCAAAATCTCGGGTGCCGTCTCTACTCGTCTGAAAATCTATTAACTACCTCGACACTGTATCTACCCCGTTTTTACAATCATCACTATGTCTGTCCTGTTTCATGACTCGCTTGACCGAGCCGTCACGGCCATTGAGCATCTGACGGGAAGCGATAACCTTTCGACCCGGAACGTCCCATGACCTCCTACCTGAAAGCATGGCATCGCTCCCAATCGCAATATTTACACCTGCGCTATGAAGTCTGCACACGCGGTCCAAAACATTTTCTTGTCCAGAGTAGCACAGATAACCCCAGGGACAGATAGTCATGCCCATGTCTTTTTCATTCAAAGCTTCCAGCAACATAGGCTCATCTACTGCATCAAGGCCATGGTCTACTCTATCCGCACCGGTTCCACCAAGATGATGAAAGACCTGGTCGATATTTCGCAATGTATCTTTATCGCCAACGTCACAATGACAGGTGATTCTGAATCCATCTTCCCGAGCTCGTGAGAAAACTTCTCCAAATAGCAGTGGCGGACGGTCTGTTTCCAGCGAGTCTGAACCAACGCCGATAATCATATCACGGTAGGGCAAAGGAGCAAGGTAATGCTCCAAAGCAGACTCCGGGGACATATCGCGCAGAAAGCACATTACCCACTGTGACTGTACCTGATGTACGGTGTTAGCTTGTTCTGTCATGCGGTATTCTCAAACCCTACATTAAATCTTTCTGCAGCCTCAAGCTGAGCTCTTCGAAACCCAGCCAGCATCACCACCAGAGACACGCCCCGCCGTGTATGGCCTGAGGGTCGAAAAAGGGCTCACAATAGCGGACATTCATTAAAGCGGCACGTTGAAAATAATCTATAGCGAGATGATAGAAGTCATCCTCGTGCTTCAAAACCTTGAAGCCACCATATTATAGAGCGAAGAAGCGAGGCATGCCCCTTCTACACCCCCTTCCTCAACATCATCGAGAAGCCGATACAAGCCTTTGAGCTCTAGCAAGCTTTGACAAGCCATTCCGGTTCGGTAGTTGAGGATGGGAATCTTATGCCGCTGGGCAAGAGCCCACCGCAGCTTTGGGGACATAGTGCCTTCAATGTGAACATGCATTTCGATCTTTGCCATGTTGTGGATAAAACGGTCCTGATGGTTTTTAATCATGTTCCGATACCGGCGAAGCACCAAATTCGAGCATCAGTTTGGTATGGCCATCGTGAAATAGAAGTTTGGGAGATAGGAACAAATGAAGCAGTGCAATGACCGAAAATTTTTTTTCACGAGGATGGCCCTACTTCTCTGGGAACCTAATTCTCGGGGACATAATCCAGGTTCGCAGTGCTTTTATACGTCCGCTGCTTGAGTGTCTTCTAAGCTTTCCACGACTCGTCAATTACTTGGCCTTAGCCTAATACACATGCTTTGATTTTTGTGGCCCCAAAACGCAAACGTGACTTCCAAAGTGGAGTGGTCGATTGCTACGATAGCAAACTCGAAATACCCGCCCATCCCCAATATTATATGTACAACTTCTCTGCGTAAATGGTGCCCGGTCCACGCTAGTTAACTTTTGCTCTCCTTTGATGACTAAAGTGGGCTTTGATTCCCAACGCATCAAGGGATGCCGTTCCATTCCCTACAACCTACGCTCTAACTCCGTCAAAGTATCTTTGCGGTTACTTTGCTTCTCATAATATGGTTGATACACTAAAGATAGTACAGCCTGTCATCTGCGTTTTTTGAGTTGAATCGGAGGAGGATAATCATACCAATCATGCTGACAAGGGAGGCGTAGCTGTGGTGCTCAGCCAGGTGCATCCCCGGAATACGTCGCCACAGCGCGAGAATTTGCCAGTCAGCTCCACAAAGCAAACGCGAGGCTCATCTATGGAGGCGGCACGAGAGGCTTGATGGGAGGAATAGCCCGTGAGATGGTATCTCTCCCCGCCCCAACGGCAGTGCAAGGCTTCATACCTGAAGCCCTAATTGCAAAACATCCCGAGGCGAGTGCTATCTCGACCCGAAACTCGAAACAAGCGGAGCGACAGGTTTCTGAAGTTGATGCTCAAAACAACTTCGGAAACCTAACCATCGTGAGCGACATGCATACCCGCAAAAGGTTGATGTTAGAACAAGTCCTCCAGGGAGGACCTGGGTCTGGCTTTGTTGCTATGCCTGGGGGCTACGGAACTCTGGAAGAAGTGGCAGAAATGATTACTTGGAACCAGCTTGGAATCCATGACAAGGGCATCGTCATCTTGAATATCAATGAATTCTGGGATGGTGTCTTGGCCTGGTTTGCGAAGGCTGTGGAGCAAAAATTCGTCGGCCAAGGGAACAAGGACATTGCAGTTGAATGCACGGACGTGAGGGAAGTTCTCAACACACTGAATATGTATAAACTGGGTGAAGGACGGTTAAACCTTGTTTGGAACCAAATCTGATCCAGATTGTGAACATGAAACGATAGGATGAGCGTATTGGCCTTAGGAGTCGGCCATTTAGTTTGATGTGCGTCTTAAATATAGCTTTTGTGTATCGAGAAATACAGAGAGTTGAATACCATTGATTGGACCCGTACATTACACCATACGAGACCGACATGGGTATTGAATGAAACAAAAAACGCTAGTAAGGTTCCTCTCCACTTCAACCGACACTATTCAATTCCACGCATTCAACCATCTCGCTACTAGTCTGGTCTACTCATTATGGCATTTTGTTCCTCGTGCAATCGATCTTTTAGATCCGAGACCTCCCTTGACCAAAACGTAAAAGACTCACCAGCCCATGCTATAAAATTCTATTGTGACCTATGTTCAATCTGGCTCCTCGACATTGATACTCTTGAAGAACACATCCGAACCTCCCTCCCTCACAGTGCACCCGCGCGCAAAACATCCAAGTTCAAGTGCGATATCTGCGAGACAACTTTTGTTAGCCAGAAGTTCCTTAACGACCATCTCCAGTACTCACCTCTGAACACCACCTCATTCGCACATAAACTTTACAGTATAGTCTACCTTACACGAAAATAATTAGAAAATCTCCAGAATTTACAAGCGCATACTCCAAACTTTGAATGCAAATCTTGTATACGTCTCTTCAACGACCAGAGCGCTCTTGATCGACATCTTCAGTCTTCGTCGGCTCATACCCCAACCTTTGAATGTGATCCATGCCATCGATCATTCGTCAGTCAAGGCATCTTTTTCGCATACTATACATCCCTTAAATACGACCCCACACTTCCACCATCCGTATCATACGCAAAGCTCGTGGACCTCTACAACTGGGATAGAAACGATCCGGAAGCTCGAACAGCACGCAGGGAGTATTAAAATGCACTGGAAGATGAAGTCCGACTCTGGTTTGGGTCGGAGAGCGATCTTGCTTCCTGGCATTATCTTTGTCGGGCTGTTGGGATTGAACCATTGCCTATGACTTTCAATGCTGCTAGAGAGGTATGTAAAAATTATTTCTCTATCTTCTTACCTGTGGGGTTTGACTTAAAGAAATGGGACATGAACTGATGGCTGACGTCATCTGGGTTCTATTTAGGCTATCCGAAATGTATATGTCAATATTGTTGATTTGATTTATTGGGCTCGTATGGGGCTGGGAGATAGGCCGGTTCACCGGTTTAAGAATCTTGGGGAGCTGAGTGAATATACTAAGCTCACGAAGAAGTTCTACTCCTGTAGACGTCCTGAAAAAGAGGAGGATAATGTTGTTCTTCGACATTTGCTTCGCCATATCCTTTCCTAGGACTAGTTTCTATTGAATTGATATATGTGCTCAAGCTGTCACCAGATTAATCGGGCGGGGGGTGGAGTTTGGTCTACCAGAAGATACTGGAGCCTTACTGATAGCTTTGTTCCATTCGCCAGTTCTGGATGTGCTAGGCCAGATTTAGATCGATGCGGGTCTGGCCAAACCTTGACAGGAGCTGTCAGTGGTAGTTTACCACTAAGCCCGTTTTGGACAAGGTCCACAAGAGAAGCCTACTAAGAAGCAAGCCCCTGAGTCTGAGTATGTATGTAACGGGCGGACGGATGTACTTAGAAGAACAGCTGTTTAGTGATAATCTATTGCTACGTATGAGACCTTACCTATTGATCCATCGTCGACAGGAGCCAAATATTACCAATATTTCCCACCTTGATAGTTTGCGGTCCGATAGAGCCCCTCCGCCCAATGGAATGCGGCATCTGCTACTAATGGATAGAGCAGCCTATCACAAGTGTTGTCAAGAGTAGTGTTTTGTGGTGAATGTTCTGGGTGGTGGAGGGTGACGCAGGCGACTGCGTTGTGGGTTTTATGATCACCACAACTGTTAGTTGATGCGATCAGATTCTAACTAGATTTTTGTTAGTTTTTGGCGGACTGTTGACAGTCAACTTGATCATAGAATAGTGATGAAGGAGTCGGCCGGGGAGACTGATTAAGCCTCACGATGTTGAGGGTCAGATATGAGCGCTCATTGAGGAGATATATACATTTCAATCAGACACCTTTTCCCCTTTCGTTGAGAATCTCAGAAATTCGATAAACAGAACATTATAGAACTTACAGTTACCAAAAAAGAAGTTCAAAAAACAAAAAAAAAAAAAAAAAAACTTAATGTATCTTCTTCGTTCACAAGTTCGAAAAATGAGTGTTGACAACTATGGCCAACCTTCAACGGGTTGAACAACCGTGACCTCGCTTTCCGCAGTTGGGACGGACAGACCGACAGCTCAACACAACCGACACCACAATAAAGCGTGGCTAGGGAGAAAAAAAAAAATTCGTAACTTCTCGGTGATTCAACGTTGAATCGCTCACAGATGAGGTATCGGAACAAGAAATATGAGCCTGTCATTCCGGATGGAATATTCCCACAAAACCTCAATTAAAGAGGGCCGTGAAGGATTCAGCAGTGAGCCAACGTTTCTTGACCGACACAGCATCTTTTTTTCTCAAAACCGCCTTACGGTTCTCTTCCACCGAGCTTCTAAAGGCATAACAAATGCCACTGCAAATAGTTGCGGTAGAAAGAAGACAGGAGTTTAACAGGCCTCAATTAAGAGAGTTGTCCCTCAACGCGTTCTGCCAAGCAGAGAACTTGTGCAACAGAAGGAGCCGAGAAGCCTATAAATACGTCCTCTACCTCCCGGCAGTTTGCTCTACGATTGATTCACTTGACTCTGCAAAATCGAGCAGAATTGTGTCTGAGTCACTCGATAGGTTCTTCCCCTGTGCCCATTACTGAAATTTCCACTATACTGACATTTATAGGATACGTCGTGGGCCAGCAAGCCAGACAGTGTCTGTGAAAGATATTGTTCTTAGCAGATCCACTGTGCCAAACAGCCAGCCGACCAAAGAGACAAAACTGAGGCTAGCTGGTCCAAGTGTCTGCGACGAGATCTCCGCCACAGTAGCCGACTGGGCTGACTGTACAGCCTCTATGGGCAATTCAAGAGAAAGCGCGAATTTCCTCGTCGAGGTATATGAATCCTAGCCCGGCCTGTCTCACTGATCCTGAAGACGATCCGATGCTAATAGAACCGAGGACATTCAATCACAATGCACGGGCGCAAGAGTCACAGCTCTTTGCCGTCTCTTTGTCCCTAGTTTTGGCTACCAGAACATGTGAGTCATGAATTATCTCGTTGATCTAAAAGCTAATGAATGACAGTGAACTATCGACATCGCACCAGACGACCCCGAGGATACATCATCCCCGTTAGTACTCTACACAAAGCCATAGCTTACACACTATTCCTGGCCCCGTTGGTTCAGCCCACGCAGCAAAAATTACCATTGGTGAAAGATATGAACCAGGGGAGCGGGGCAGTAACAGGTACGGATATTCGATTGCGAACTTCGCTACATGGAAGCCTGAGACGTCCATTCTTTCTGGTAATGTGAGTGGTTTATCGCGCCTTCCGCTGCGCTATATCATTGAGTCGTGCAAATTTTTGTGCTCCAAATACGAACACCATTACTGATTTCCATGCCATTGTACATAGGAGTAGCCCATCGCCACCCGTGAGACACCCTCGTGAAAGGTCCCATCGCCGGATCGCAGGTAAGACTAGGTGGCACTTCGACGCGTGCTCCATCGCGTCTTCGTCATCACCGCCTTCACTCCTTGAATGGCGAAGTCTCTGGCCGTCCGCATTGCGAAACATTCATCCATTACGTCTATTTAATTGTTTCTGCCTGGTGATATCGTCACACCCTATGCCACCCGAGACAATGCGCGGTGCTCCACAGCCCGGCCACGGCCGGAGAGTGCGATGAACCAGAATACAACATGGCATGAATGGTGCCGCATTGCCTTGCCAAAGAGGATTGTAAGTGATCTACTTGGCAAGTTCATATGAACACGAAGTTTACTGATCGTCTCGTCTCAAGCCTACAAACCGTGCCCTCTGCGAACTCTATGAAAAGTAAGTCATGACAACTCGTCCAAGTAGTAAGCCTTGCTGACGCCTATCGTACAACAGAACGCCCTCATTTTCTCTGCTCGAGCTTCCCTATACTGATGCGATCGCATGCTGTCTATCCGTTTCATTTGACTACTCGTCGCATCGACGATGAGTCAGTGTAAGGTTCAGATCGTCTACCTCGGCCATTCTCTCAGTCGACTATATGCATAAGGCCATATGCTGATGTGTCTACCAGATACAAAACCCAAGCCAGAATAGGCTAAACCACCGTGTGTATCGGCATTCGAAACAATAGCCTCCTTGTGGATCTAATAACTGGCGTCCATTGGGTGATCCTCATTGTCCTTGGTTGGCATCTCGCGTCTTTTCAGTCCCGAAACACCAAAAGACCCGAGGAATGCTGGTGGTTTTGTCTTGTTTGATTGCAGGTGAGCCATACCTTCGCAGATGGCCGGATTGTTAGTCCAAGTCTGCGTTCAAGGAGAAGGTGAGGCAAATGTCTGGTCATTTCGAGCCTACGGATTAACAATGGCCATATCAGCTACGAATCGAGAAAAGGAGACCATCTAGTCCCGAGTCACGGCCGAGCCGACTCCAGAACCATGAACTACGAACCACCGACCTTTATTGTCCTACCCGATCCTACTCCGCGTTGCTGAGCCGTTCAACGTATTCGAGCGGGAGGAGACGAACGAGTGGAAACGAACCAATCGAACATGCACGACGCTGCATCAAGGGCACTGTTAGAAATACTGTGGTATCTTTGGACAACGTTTGGTAGGTTTGATGCCTAATTATGCTTTTTTATATCCAAGCACGAGCAACATGGATAAAGGGCATTTACCCTGGAGGTCACTGCAGCTGGAGCTTAGTCAAGCCGAGCGTGTGTCTCATTTTCTCACTGAAATCGTCTTCTAACATCTCGCGTGCGCGAGCAGCTATTGCGAGGAAATGGCCGAGTCTCTACGTCCCCGGAGATCTGGAGGATAGTGTGATCCGAGCACCGTATACATAGAGCAATGCTGGAACAGAAATGAGGATAGCTGCTACGCATCCAAGCAGCGTACAAGCCCATTCAACGCCGAGGTCATCAAACTGACGGACTAATCGTTAGTTCTCAGCTTTCATACAATTTGAGAAATTTTCTCACCATATAAAATGCGAAAAGAGGAAACACACCGCCAGAAATCGACCGTAAGAAGGTATGTGAGGCAACAGCAGAGGCCGATCTGCAAAATGATTAAAACAACTGCCTTGATCCAGGGGAAATGAAAATTGGTTTATACTTACTGTTTTGGTCGCGCTTCGACTAGATACGCAATTGACAGCAGGAACATGGTCAACAACCCAAAAGCAGTGAGAAGCCCCGAAACGGTGGGAACAATCCAAGATGTATTCTCCTTATAGCCAGACCAACCCAACCAGAATAATCCGCCAGAAAATGACGTGGCCCCTGGTATAGCTATTACCAAGCTCCATTCCGGCATCACTTCGCCGCCGTTGATTTTGGCTTTCCGCAATATCCACGGCTGGATTGCAAAGACCCCGATAGCACCAAGAAGCTGCCCGATGATTATCCCGATGAAAGGTAACCCGCTAACACTCTGACTCATACCATGGATATTATGGAAGATGATCGGATACGCAGTCAGGAAAAGATACAGCAGACCGTAGACGAATGAGGTGAAAACACTCATACACAGCACAATCGGATCGAAAAGCAGCATCTTTATCGGACGGCTCACGAAAGTTGCCCCAATGGTACGGAGATCAAGCTTTAGTTCATCGTGTTTAGCTCGGAGGGACCAATCACAACTTTCGCGCCGCAGTTGGTCTGCTTTCCAAGCCAGTAATACCAGGTGGTAGGTTTCTTGGAGGGTAACAAGGAGGAGAATAAACCATGCAGTGCCGAGGATTGCTGGAATATAGGCTGTCCAGCGCCATCCGAGATGGCTGTTCATCACGGTGAATCCACCAATAAAGGTGCAGTGAGAGGTCCAGTGAAGACCATAAGGCAGAAGGCAACCATGGCAATACCGCGGGCCTGCTGCGTAAAAATATCACCATAGACGGCCCCTGCTATTGTCAGAGGACTTGTACCAAAAAACCCAGTGAAGAACCTTAGGATGAGGAGTGACTGGAGATCTTTCGAAACTGCAGTTGCAAATGAGAAGACCATGAAACCAGAGGTCGAAATGACGAGAGGATAATATCTTCCTTTCAGTTCTGAGAATGGTGCTCAGCACAATGGCCCCGATGCGAGACCGAATACCTAAAGCGATACACCTAATGTTGCAACCTCCCGCGAGATGCTATAAATTGCCATTATGTCCGGTATGGCCGAGGTGAAGATGCTACTTGCCATTGCCACAACCATAGTAGTGAAGCCCAGAAGTACCGATATGTATACCCTACACAGATTACGATCGTTTAGGTTGTTGGAGCATTTCGTAGTTGGAATGCAAGGGACGAACCGTTTGCAAAGGGGCCAGTTGACAGGGTTTAAGGTGTCGCCCAGACCATCAAAATCCACATATTCCTTTGCCATTTTTCTGAGCCTTGTCAAACCGCTGGATGCTTTCACAGAAAAATTGAAAGAAGCCCTCAAATGCCCATCACACAGCAATCTTCTAATGAACTGAGACTCTTTTATAAGGTGTCGCACGTACACTGATGACTCCACCCTGTTAGCATCCACTTTGAAAAAGTCTTACTAGGCAATTTACACATTTTTAACGCCATCAATAATGGTTGCTTGTGCTCTAAATTACGAGAATGTTCACGATCAGTAATCGAATGCTAGGAACGGCACATGAGTTTGACCGATCGGTGGTTTGAACTGTGGGGGTTACCCAGCCGCAAATGCAATCTTCGCACCGACAGGATACCGGCATGTTTTATTATAGTACGGCTACCTGTACCACCCTACAGCTATTCCGTACTCCGGCGGTGAAAATTTTCAAACAGATGTTGATAAAATCTGTTAAAGCTGGATGAAAATCATGACCGAGAGCGTCCCCATTGAATGCCTCACTTGTCACCGTTCAGTGCCGAGAAATCAGTCTCTTGGCAATATTCACGGAACGAGGTCATTTTCAGACCAAACTATAGAAAGGTCAATCATGCCCAAGAGTGGCAACAAGGTCAAATAGGATATAACATACCTTCTCTGGTCGTACAATAGCAGGATCGATACCTTCGTACCCGAACTCATGTGCAAATAATACATTGTGAGCAAATTCGTGACCAAGACCTCCGGGAAGCAACTCGCAGAATTTATCGTAGGAAAGCTCGTCATAGCCACCATACTTGAAACCTTGGGTTTCGCAAAAGATTCGAAGGTAATCTGACCACGATACATATTCTCCAACAGCAAATAAATTGACATTAGGCTCGGACTCCGCAACTGCCCTGACGCAAGGGCCGAAATCCTTGCGGACATGTCCGAACGGAATGCCCTTGTCACCTGGGCCAATTCCTGTCATTCGCCAGGTGCCATCAACTTCCTATGCAACGAGTCAATACCTTCAAATACGTCGGGAATTGTGAACAACGAGAGTCCTGGAGGGGAGATTCAATGATTCATACCTTCTTCGGGGTTGTAGGAAGTCCCCACTCCCAAGGGAGCTGGAAATAGATGGGCGCCTGAACCTGCGAAAATTTTCCAGCCAGGGCTGGGAGGCTCTGTGCATAGATGGCAGCATCTGCTTTAGAGTCCATGTGATAAAGCTCAGCGAACTTGCCATCGCTGGAGTTCTTCGCATGGGCCATTGAGCTGAAGATGTATCGGGATAGGCCAGGCACAGTGGCTGCAACGTCGGCAAGATTCTTGCCCTGTTGGAGCTCGACGTCGTGGCAATATTCCACAAGTGATTGGCTGGGCTTCTTCTTCTCGTGGCTTTCTGGATCTTTGAAGATTGTCCAGAAGTCGGTGACACCAAAAATAACGTCGGCTCCCACAAAGGCTTGCTTCAAGGACGCCACATCATCAAGGTCACCTTTGACTATTTCAACACCATTCATCTCCCATTTCTTTGAGCTTTCAGATGCAGGATTGCGTGTCACACCGCGAATCTTCCAACCCGGATTCGAAAGGTAAGCGTCGGCGACAGAGCTTCCCTTCAGATTTGGTGTTAGTAAACCGTGTGTATATCTCGAAGAAATCGTATAAAGAGCGATTCTAGCTTACTTGCACACCGGTGATACCAAGGATAACAATAAGTCGCGACATTGTGGAAGAAATATGTTGGGCAGTAATAAGATAATGACCACGTCTAGGACAAATTCACTTCAACCGAAAACGTTATTAGGTGTCTTGGGCTCCAATAATCGAATCTTCGATATGATCTCAACACTGAAACCTGGCAAGACCTAAGTATTTATATTTTGGACTTCTGGCCGAAAAATGCATCATGAGACATGACCAAGCTATACTCCTCGTTTCCTGATTGATAATCTGCGTATCCGTTGCCGGTCGCTTGGTAATAAAGAAATGACGCAACAAATTATCAAGGAAGGAATCTCGTGAATGTCGATACTGCAGGGCATTATCATCTGATTTGCGATCGATCAGAGGGGTTTGATCTCTTCTCGCGTTCAGAGAAGCCAGAGAGAGACCCACTTAATTTGAATTTGACTTTCGCCATTGAACTTAAGAATCGCGCTAGGCTCTGGGTAACAGGGACCGACATCCCTATCGGGTTAGGCTGGACTGCTCACTGCTTTCCCAATCGGGAACATAGTCATACATTGCTTGTATCCCTATCAACGATTACCATATGGTATTGTCGATCTACCACAGCGTTCTCTTTGTCTCGTCAGAGGTAAAAGTCTAGCCCATTCCACGGAGTTGGGCAATGTCGGACTTCGGGGTTTGAATTAATAATATCGAATTTGGCTGACCAGTGTTGTAGCCGTTCTAGGGCTTAGATGTCTGCATTCTATTTAAAGCAAAGCTATTCGCTACATCACCGTAACATCTTTCCACACCTTTCCAAATTTCACTTCCATTGATTTCATTTTACTCTTCCCTCCAAAGTTCTGACTTGCGAGATGGCCCTCAACAAAGAACTGTCCTCTACCTATAACCAGTTTCTTGAAACTGCGCCGAAGGAAGTGTCTTCCATCATAACGGAAGCGGTCAGAGAATTTAACAACATTTACGACCCTGCTAGAGCGGTCCAGCCGGGGGACGCCTTTCCACAATTTCAGTTGAGCGATGCGACCGGTAATGAAGTATCGTTGAATGATCTCCTTGTTAAAGGACCCATCCTGATATCTTTTTACCGGGGTGAATGGTGTCCCTTCTGCAACTTCGAGCTGCGTGCGCTTCAAAGCCATATGGACGAGTTTCACCAAAAAGGCGTGACATTGGTAGCTGTGTCTCCGGAGCTACCTGACCAATCTCTGTCCACATCTGAGAAACTGTCATTGAAGTTTCCAGTACTTTCGGACGTCGGAAATCAGCTGGCGAAGCAGCTTGGCCTGTTATTCCCTCAGCCCGAATCTATGCGGACTGTTTTCGACAAATTTGGCGTGGATTGGAACCAGCGGTACGGCAATGACAACCTGGAGCTTCCCGTTCCTGCAACTTTCCTGGTTGATAAGAAGGGAATTGTGCGCAATTCCTTTGTGAATCCTGAGTACCGACACCGATTGGAGCCCGAGACTGCTATTGAGTGGATTGGCCGGCTTTGATGTTGGCTTTTGCTGAACGCTATATTCCCACTCGCTGGGACGTCGACTGCGGCTGGAATGTACGCGGGGGGAGGGGGCTGGTTGATTGGGTTTCATTTCGTTAGTTTGGCTTCGAGGGATCTCGACACCAAATCCCAAGCAACTCCGCGAGTGTTGATTCATGACGCTTTTCTTCAACTTGAAGAAACCCATGCCGTGGCTCGTGGTCGATATTTCCTAGTCTCGCTTCCTGTAGAACAAACACCTTCGTTGACATGTACTTTTTGTTTGCTGCTTTTGTAGCTCTGCTTGAACCTTGAATGTCCCTGCCAAATGTGCCTCTGAAATGTTTTTTAATCCACTCCTCTATATTTTGAGCCCTCAAGATCTCGTATCAGTTGATCTTAATATGAAAACAATGATGAGCAGGCGCGTTTCCGGATATTGTACCTTGAGTCGTCGGGCCAGACCCTCAGTCCGTCATCCATTCTGATGAGCTCGCGAGTGGATTACAAAGCGGCACGCTGCATCGTGCTGACTAATCCGAGTTAACGTGGAACGTCAGGTGAGCCACACGACGTTGAGAAGACAGACCAGTGACCCTATCACTGAAGACAACAATGGATACATTAGGCTGTAAGAATAGGGGTGCTGAGCCACCGACAAGGGACGCGCATATCCTCCCCACCCGTCCCCCACATGAATCACGCATGTTGGCAAGAAAGTTGACGGGTGTCCAACCGTCGGCAACTCAAGATCTCAGGTTCATAAACCTATCCCATCCAGATGACTTACACCGACAAAAAGAAGTACGAACAGAGATCCGTCGTCATGTTATGAAAGATATAGGCCAACGACGGAGGCACCCACGACCCAAAGAAGCCTCTTCGCGAGCCACCCAAACGTCTTCTTCGGAGTCAAGTGATTACGAAACCTCTCAGCTTCGCGGCGCAGATATAAATAGCGCTCTACCCAGTCAAAGCTTAGCTATACTAGCTCACTTCCCCGTGGAGGCTGATATGCGCGCTCTCGAACTTATGCACTTTGGTAAGATATCCAAGCTATCGCGTTGGCTTCTGGCTCATCTGATTTATTAATACTTGCTCTATATTAGTCGTAACGGCCCCTTATCAGCCGCTCAGGAATATTTGGATTGAGGTAGCGCTATGCGACCCCGGGGCATTCCATGTGACTCTCGGCAATGCTGCTGATTCTTTAAATCAGATCAATGGCAATAAAAGTGTGAAAAGTCTGGAGGCTTTGAGTCACTTTGAAACTTCAACAAGGACTAGCTATCCAGGCTTTTAACCACGTTCGCGGGGTGGAGGCTTGTGGCACGGAAGGCAATGCGTCAGCTGCATGGATTGCGGTGAAAGAATCTGGCCTGGTCAGCTTTTTCAATTACGAAGGATCTACTTCGACCTGTGCATTCGACAATGGACTCAAGCATGGCAGTCGGTGTGATGCCTCGGACTCGAAATCTTCTACCAAGTCGTTGTCCGCTTTAACGACACCGAAGTCTTCTTCGACAGTCTCAGGGTCATCTTCGACTACACTTCATACCTCACCTTCTCCAAGTTGTTTCGAGGTTTGAAATGTGGAGTACAATTGACAAAGTGGCCTCGTTCGCATAATGTACCGGGCATACTCTTCACGACTTTGCAGGTACATGGTATTCCTGGCTTTCTATTCATTATGTTATAGTCGGTTATGTTGTTTCACTTGGAAAATTGGAATAGCCTGCACCATAAATACACTTATCTTTACTTTTTGCACGCTTTGTGTGAAGACTTCTATCGATAGGATAGTATTGGAAACCTGCTCCCAATCCGATGAAAGGCAAATTAGGGGATCCCCCTTTTGGGACTATTCGGCCATGGTAATTGAATCGGCCCTTAAAGTTGTCTGGCTAATTTGTAAGTTTTATCCTCAGGCCAAAGATTGGTCTTACATATAGAATGACACTTTTTGAGCTTCTCAATGGTTTTCGAGAGAAACAACATACAGTTCACCGATTATGGGAGCCCGGGTAATGCAAATACTAACGGCAGGCTCAAGGGATATATCCTATTACATTGAGCATCCGCCAGAAAAAGTTC
This sequence comes from Penicillium sp. BW_162_3FA, assembly GCA_008931945.1. NCBI lineage: Eukaryota > Fungi > Ascomycota > Eurotiomycetes > Eurotiales > Aspergillaceae > Penicillium > Penicillium sp. BW_162_3FA. Next base: position 29,163 of record MUGJ01000623.1, read on the forward strand.
CGGATTCGCATAGTTCACTCGGCATGACTTTTTGCTTGTCCAAGCACATTGTTAAGTTTTCAACATTCCTTGCTATCCCTTGGACCAAAGAACCACACAGAGCGGATCACCCTGTTGGAAGTAAGAGGCTATGTGGATAGAGAAACCGTGCTTGAGGTTTGCAAGTTGGAATTGGGCTGTGTGCAACTCCCTGCAGTGGTATTTGACCTCTAGCGCCCGCACGTAAATTGGGTTGACGAACGTGGCTTTGCTACTGACATCGACGGGCGAGATGCAACTTCTTGCTGGAGTATTCTTTCGGAAGCCAATATATACTGGACGATCGGTACCGAAAGTGCTATCACCCGTGGATTTCTGATTTCGCAGTGTAAACCATTTAAAGCATGGAGGTGCAGATCATTTGATTACTAATGATACCAACACTGAAGACAGCCATCTCGCATTGCATCACGAGACCTACCTGAAGTAGATGACGCTAGCTCTTACAGACTACCAAAACTTCTCCTCGGAGACCTTTTCAAAAATGTTTGAGGAGTGTTGTCGTCTTCAATTCTGCTTCGAATTGCCCCCTGGATGCAATCGTTTCTTGCAAGATCCACAGATCTCCTCAAACTGAGGTATTGTGCACTAACAACCAAGGAATGTCCACCCTTGACCGCCAACATCAATGGATCCTCAAACCATCGATTCCTGAGGTTGACGTCAATTTGGTCATGACATAGTAGTGCCTGGACCATCTCCAAGTCACCACCACGGGCAGCAATGCAGAGAGCAGTGTCGTGGGATGCGATCGTGCTTTCATTGATGTTCAGACGTGTGCCTTGTTGCATTAATTGCCTGACCACATCGAGATGGCCATTTGCAACCGCTCGACAAAGAGGCGGATCTATCATGTCCCTTCCATTGATCTCCACGCCCTCGATACTCAACAGGCAAGCAAACGTGTTCATGCGTCTGTGATATGCGGCAGAGTGGCCTGCAACGCAGAGATTCGGATCGACCCTTGGCACTGCAAGAAGCCGTCGTAGGATCACGGTATCCAGTCTGGTCGTGGCGTGGTGTAGAGAAGTAGACGGAGTTTCGAACCTCCCGCGGCCTCGAACAAAATAAACGTTGATGTCTTTATCAGCCAACAGCCTTTCGGTTATTTCGTCGCATAACGAGCAAGTAGACAGCCAAAGTGGCGTATTTTCATATTTGTCTGTGCAGTTCACGTTGACACGGGGATGACTTAGGTGCAAATTGACCATTTCTGGGCGTTTGCTTTGAAAGGCGAGATGGAGCGGCGTATAGCCTTTCCGGTCGTGGACGTTTAAATCCAGACCCTTTTTTTCCGAGAAGCCGTTTGACGGCATCTACCGACCCATAGGATACTGCTTGGTGAAGAGGCAGCTCAGCATCCTGTGATGTGTCTGGGCTGGATAAAGATATGATACTAGGTGAGCAGCTACAAATATCGTGAAAATCCGTGTGGCATGCGGCTGAATCTCAATCGCGTTTATGAAAATCCAATACGTCGTGAAACAAGTCAAAGAATATAGCAACATTCTCTCGGCTCCGGGCGGAATAGCACCCTCCTCCATGCCTGTTTGCCAAGAGCCGCCCATGTCTTCACGGATTTCGCTCCTCGGATCTGTAGTTGGGGACTCGGGGGGTGATGGGTATTGCGCTTCGCCAATTGATGTGCCACAAACCCCTCATCTGATTGCCAACTGGTGCAAAATAGGAAACCACGTCGCACAAAGCTCCTGCTGCATCAGAAATTAATAACAGTTGTCCGAAGACTGGGGAAAAATATGTGCTTCCCTCGCAGTCTCGCCACCGCTGGACGAGGGCAGAGAAAACTGCATTTGCAGGCTTTATACGTGGCCGAAATCATATGTCCTGGTAACAAATAACAGATGATTACTGGGAGATCACGGGGAATCAGTATAGTGTCAATTCTCTTAGGCACCTGGCTAGGCGGATGGGAATTCAGGTAGAGTGTGGAGTGCCGAAAAATCCTTCAAGATCGAGCCGGTCTAGCCCCCTGGTACTGAAGGTCAACCGGTACTGAAGGTCAACCTCCCTCCACATTGAATGAAGTCAGCCAAGAATGATGATCTCGCAAGTTCCACCGGGGCCGCTAATCAGGGCCGAAATCGAGAGGCAAGAGACAGACTGGAAGCGTCCGAAGAGCATGGGTATGATAGTGAACCCCAGTGCTCCGCGCCAGATTTGCCTTACTCACCGTGAGATATACCCAGTTCCAACGACATGATCAATCGTCGGAAACAAGGCTCAGCCCAAGACCCTGGTGGCTAATTTGACTGGATACCGAGCGGATGCAGCCGACGGGTTCGATACCTTACTGTATAAGGGCGGGATTGGCGAGGCATATAACATCCAGTCATCCCGTAAAGTAACAAACCTCGAGCTCGCAGTGCGCACACTCGAGTTCTTTGGCTACAGTCATCGTCTCACCTGGATCCCCAATCGTCCTTTCGTTGACCATGACTATTGGGTCGACGGCCCCAACCTGGAGCACGAGTTCCTTCCGCTGAAGGGTTGAGGACCTCGGTCAATTGGTACCGCAACAATCTGCATGCTTGGTGGCCCGAAGTGGGGCAGACATTTGGTGCAACCCCGACAACTATGGTTAGCGCCCACTTGAGCAGTATTTGCATCGGTAGCAATGGATCCGATGGCGAATCGGCCATTGAAGACATCTCTGACGCCAGCACGCAGGTCATGGTGTCTTGATTCCGCATGCTTTGCTCAGATCGACAGGATATGGTGGAAGAGGAAGAGGGGCGGTGAGAAAAGTACGAATGGCTATCATCATGTGCGGTTCCCAGCAGGACAGAGCGGAAACATCTTTGGGCCGGTAGGCCTTCCACTATTGGAGCTCTGTCAGCCTCTATCTCGCGGAACTTGTTGGGATGTTATGTTGGATATCGAGATTCTAGATTATATATTTCGCGTACTTAGATTGATCAAATTTGACTTTTGATGAAAGGAAAATAGCCAACCCATAGACAGGAGCAGAGATTAGCAAATATTGCACAAAATTGCCGTAGTTAAAAATACCTATATATCTAGGTAGCTGTATATATAACAGGTTACCGGGCACTTCCTTCGCTAGCCTTGCCGGTGCATTTTAGACTATCCAAAACCTCATTGACCCCACTGTGGACCGAGGAATGAGCCCGGGTCCCACTAGGGCCACGGTGTTTCCATGAGAATACGTTGTAGATATCCATTAACGCAGCGCCAGTCATGTATAGTTATATTTTGTGGGTCTAATTCTGGAATAGTGGCGCAGAAAAAACAAAAAAAAACCAAAAGCACAACAGGTTCTTGCTAGAAAACAATAGCATATTCGCAATCGAATCAGCCATTGAATTGCGCGAAATATTCTCAACAAACTGGGTTTTCGGTATGATGTCATATGGCTGGAGCGTTGGAAGGAATTAGTAAAACGCACGAGCTGGCCCCACCAGCTGAGGGCCATTTTCTTTTGCAGTCAAAACGTAGACAAGCGAGTACCATGCACCTTCATTGGATTGGATTGTCCAATTCCTTTCGACTTCAACACTTGGCCGCCCTTCGTCTTCTTGTTGTGATATGAGGCAGGTGCAGATCAGGAACCAAGCCGCACAGTCGGAATTTTAACTCCGAGGTGCCTATACGGACGACCAAGTTGATTTTCAATCCACTTGGCTTATTGTTGTATGTATAGCCTCATGCTTCCCTCTAAAATAATAAGTCAATTTTATACCTCTGAATTACAGCAATTCTGACCAGGGTCAACCAACCAAAAACTAATGATGGACCTTATCTCGGGATTCTCGGCACAGTGGAGCCTGCCTTGGGTCCACCGGGGCAATCCCGGGACCCTTGCATCGGTAGAAAATCGTTCCGTCGAATGTGTCCGAGGTTTTGAGTCCTGCACCTGAAGCAAACAAGTCAGGATTACAAACTTATAGACACGCTACGTCGGTATTGACGGCCCATCTACTTAAGTCCAAAGAGGTACGCCATATAAGAGGTAGGCGACATTTCCAGTTTCAGCCATAAGCTTGGCACATACCTGACTGAACAGACAGTATGCAGTCATATCTTCAGTACCGTCGAATTGGCCAAGCGGTTTCCAAACAACTTGAACGAGATCTCGAGAAATCAAGCAGCTTAGGCAACCTTGGACACTCAGACGGCTATCCATTGGCATACTCCCCCGATCTTCTATCGACTGAAAAACCAGCACGCCCAGCCGCACCACATACCCCTTGTGATACCCCCTGTGAGACCGACTCGGGTGAACAGATCCAACCACATGGTCTCCATGCGGTCAGCTCAGTAAAAACTCGACACTCGGCGCGAACTGCGCTTGGCTACGCCTTGGGCGGCATTCATGCCAGAGATCGTGCTACACATGAAGGTGGAGATGGCAAGGTCTTTGTTGTAGGATGGGATGGAGAGCACGATCCGATGAATCCTTACAATCATTCTACACCATCTCGGGTCATTACAACTTTGATGGTCGCGGCGGTTTCTTTCGTGGTTACCGTTGCTTCATCCATCGACTCTGCCATTCTATCACAAGCAAGTGAGGAGTTTGGAGTAAGCGAAGTGACCGAATCCTTGGCAACAGGTTTGTTTATTCAAGTTATCGCAAATGTGCAGTCTCATCTACTTACAAATTTACCGCAGGCGCTTTCCTGATTGGCTTTGGTCTCGGATGCCTCATCGCTGGCCCCTTCTCTGAGACATTCGGCCGAAACGTGGTCTATATGGGATCACTTGCAATTTTCATGATCTTCATTATGGCCTCTGGTTTGTCTCCGAATATAGGTGCACAGATAGCTTTCCGCTTCCTGGCGGGATTCTTTGGGTCTACTCCTCTCACTTGCGCTGGTGGCACAGTTTCGGATCTCTGGAATCCTTTGGAGAAGACGTTCGGCTTTCCCCTTTTCGCGATCTCTGGGTTTGGTGGTCCTGTACTCGGTCCTGTCATTGGCAGCTACATCGGAACGGGCGATCTGCCCAGTTGGCGCTGGACTGAATGGATCACTCTGATCACGGCAGGATTGGTCCTGTCCTTAATCGTCCTCTTTCAGCCCGAAACCAATCCGCTCGTTCTGCTCTCGTGGAAGGCTCATCATCTTCGACAGTTGACTGACGACGACCGATATAGGGCTCAGATGGAGATTACCAAATCGACGCTCTGGTATCGCTTGCGAATCTCTCTGAGCCGGCCGTTTATCTTGACTGCCAATGAGCTCATTATCATCCTGATGGCTCTATACTTGACCACGATCTACATTGTCCTGTTCACCTTCCTGACCGGATATACCTTCCTTTTCTCTGACGTCTACGGAACATCGCAAGGCCTGACTAACGTATTGTTTGTGGGTATGCTCGTCGGCATACTGCTAGCAATGGGTCTTGTCCCCTTGGTATACTCGTGGACAAAGAAGGACATGGCTGAAAGACATGGGCAAATCCGCCCTGAATGCAGGCTGTGGTACTCCATGCTTGGGGGCGCGCCCGCCATCCCTATCGCCCTCTTTTGGATGGGTTGGACAGACTATGTGAGTAATTTTCCATCCTCGCCATCCTCAAGATGTCACCTGTCTAATAAGCGTATTATCATAGTCATCAATCAGCATCTGGTCTCCACTTATTGCAACCACCTTATTCGGCTACGGCGTCATTTGCATCTTCCTCAGCGCGTACATGTATATCATCGACTCCTACGAGATCTACGCGGCATCGGCCCTCACTTCAGTGGCACTCATCCGCTATTTGGCAGCTGGCGGTATGACGGTCGTGGGTATACCGTTCTACAAGAATATGGGTACACATTGGACTCTCACTATCCTGGGCTGCATCAGTACTCTGCTCGTCCCGATTCCGTATCTGCTTTACAAATACGGCCCGACTATTCGAAGTCATAGCAAGTACGCGGTTACGCCACCGGTGGCATTGCTTTGAGCGAACAAATTCCGGCACATTATCAATTCTTCCATTCGTGGGTATTCTGTGTTAATTTCTTTCTTCTTTATTTCTCATGTTCTTGTCCATACAAAATTTCTCAAGGCCGTCTTCTAATAATGCAATGCAGTGCCTTTCCTCATTGATTGGACACCGGTGAAAAGCTTCCAGCAGCTGATATTGTTGAAATGCTAGTTATTGTAGCTCTGGGTGCAGCGGTTGCTTTCCGAAGAGCATTTTTAGGTACTTGAAAGTCATTTTTGTCGAAAGAAGATCAATCCAAGTATATTTAACTTCCAAAGACATGTCTTGACGCTGGCCACATGACACCCCAGAATCCACAATGCCTTTCTCAGCCAAGACTTGTGATTCGGGCAAGAGTTCATCATATTTTCCCCGTGCACATGATGCTCCACAGTGCTCTTTGCACGTGTCATCAACTGGTCGAGTTGGTCATTTTTTTTTCAATAAGGCGGTTTGATGAGATCACGCCTCGAGTCATTTCCGTATAGAGCGATACCATCTCCATACCGAAGCGGCGGTTCATAGACACGATCGATGCGAGTTGTTTTGCTAGATCATCTGAATCCAGAGCCGCTTGCCTTGCATCGTACTTTTCCTTGCCAACGTACCACACACGACTGAGGGACACCTCTGTGCCACGTATAAGCCCAACCAGAATGTCCAGGCGCGTGTACCATAGGAAGATATTCGTGTGTAACTCCACAGAGTTTGAAGAACCTGGTGTTAATATTTCCTGGACTAATGAGTGCGCGGCTTGGTGGTGATTTATCATGTTCACAGAATCTATGAGATATTCCTGGTTTGAAGAACAGATCAGTGATGATTAAAAAACAAGCCTTCTTTTCTTTGACACATACCTTGAGTGTTGCTAGAACGAGAACTGTACATAATGTTGCCTCCGTGCGTTGTTCCCCAGAGGGAAGTGACTTGCCTAGCAAGGCTAGAGCTTCATTATAACATTCAAAGAAATTGCAATGCAGCCCAAGAGTCTCGTGGTTTGATGTACGTCGCTGCTTTCCATGATTTCCCTTCACCAATGGGATGCTTTAGCCTTCTCAATGGTCCGAGTCCATGCCGCCGTGCCTGGCGCATGTCCTCGAACATGGCCACGGTGCGGGAGTCGGCTCGTCCGACCTCAGCGCAGCTCTCTTGCCACTTGCGTCGTAGGCGGTTCACATCTTTCTGTTAGGCTTTAAGGTCGGCAGTGAACCACCGCTTGGAGTATAGGGAAGGTCTCAGATCGGGTGTGTGCTTGTCGACTGCATTCGCGGTCGTGTTTGTAAGTCTCTCTACGACTGTGTCTAGCGTCTCGGCTGAATCTAGCTTCCCGGGTTGCTCGAAGAGCCCCTGGATCTCCTTTCCAATCTTCTCCTAGTCCGCTCAGTCGTACGCCTTTCTCGGCTTAGTGGTAGGGTTGCGCCGCGCTTAGAGGTACCATTCTGAATAAGTGCCTCGGTGATCGGAGCTATAGTTATCGTAGTAGAGGTGGCATTTGATAAGTAGGTCTGGTCTGTTTGTTACTTTCTAGTCGATCGTAGAACTTCTCCCTAGGTAGCTTAACGACTAGAAGGTCGCGGTTCCCTAAGGGAGGCAGCTTTAAAGGTCGTAATCATAGAAGAAATTGATTAGTTCCCTAGCGTCCTCGATAAATCGAGGTTGAATATAGTTGTTCCCCTACACTAGGTAGTAGCGATTAAAGTCCCCGGCTAAAATAAGGCTAAAGGTTCTGCTATCGTCTCGTATAACGTTTTAAATCGTATCGTGGATTACCGATAAGGTCGCCTCCGCCGATATTCTATCCGGCGTATACATCGGTATAGGCGGAATATAGACTAAGAAGATCAGGATCTAGGAGTCGGCTGTCTAGATCTTAATCACTATTAGATCTAGGTAGTTATATCTCACTTATCGGTAAGAGGAGGTTAAGAGCTTACGATTAATATAGATAAGGCTTCGGAATCGAACCGAATTGCTCTTTACTATAGGTTGATATAGTCGCTATACGCTGTGGTTCATATATGTTCGGTAGGTAGTAATCGACGGTTCCTAGATAAGGAGCACGTCTAGTTTCTAGCTTTAGTAGTCGTTAATAAGAGCTTCTATACCTACCCTCGATTTTATTATATTTAGTTATAGAATTCGGAGGTTGTTCTCTAACATTATGTTAGGGGCGCTAGGGCTAGCGTTAGGCAGAGTAAGTCTCTAGTCGGATATTTACCGCTATATTCTAGGCAGCGCGCTCTAATACCCGGAGGATATCTTTCTCGCTTAAGTTAGCCGCTACAGTGGCTATATTAGGGCGTCTCTTTATAGGACCATATAAGATAGCCGAATCCTTAGCATCGGAAGCACCGTTTCTTTTTGATCTTATACTTTTCTACTCTTCTAATATACCGTTAATCGATTAATAGACCATTATCTAGCATCTACTCTACTACCTTTAATAAGTCGAACTAGATACCTATTAAGACGAACGTTCCCAGTTCTTTGTCTCTTTTCTTTAGCTAGGCTATATCTTCGATTCGAAATCCGCGGTCTATAAGATCGTTCTCGTTTACGATCTTTTCGATAGCTTTAGTTTTCCTATTTTCGAGGTCTAGCCTAAAGATCGGGATATAGTAAACGGCTACTCCGAAACGTAGCTTTACTAGTCTAGTGTCGTTGCCTAGCTCGGTTAGCCACTTAGTGTTATTGCGGGCCGTTTCGGCCGACGCTTAGTTTTTGAATCGGATCATATATCCGGTCTTAGTAGTACTAATCCCCGCAACCTCTACGTCCTAGGTAGATAGCGTCTTCGATAGTGCCGTCCTAATATAGGCATTCGTAGCCGGGGTAGGGAGGTAGCGGCCAAACACGTCTCCGTTATTCTCCGCGCCTAGCGCTTTAGTGACAGATCGCTAGGTACTGATTCGGACGTAATTCTTATCTTTATCAGTTTGTCGCCGGGTCTCCCGGGGTTGCGGATTGTCCGTACTGGCCGTAACGGCCGCCTATAATTGTGTCGGGGTTAGAGCGTTCCTCTTATTTACCTACGACCGTAGCGCTACAATCTCTTCCTATAGCTTCTCATTCTGAGTTTAGAGCTTGTTCTAGTTATCTTTCACGTCTCTTAGTTCGGTCCGGGTGGCGTGAATAAGCGTAGTTTGCTCCTCGATAGTGTGTTATAGGTGTATGATAATCTGCCAAATCTCTCTGGTTGTTACTCGTCTAGTGCTGGTTCCGGTATTAGTCAGTTCCACGGGTTCCGGCGCCGCGTGGGTCTGCTTGCTTTCCACTCGTGTATGTCTCCTGGTCCGGACCGTGGTCGTTCGTGCAAGGTTTTCCGTTACGTCGATCCCTGTGCCTCTTCGCGTGGTTGTGGTGGCAAGGGGCTCGGGAGCCCCCGTGGGTGGGTCCGCCATTCCGCTCGGCACACAATCACTATGAAATTATCACCACTATCTTTCCACCAAGGTACAGCGATTTTCCCAGTCACCGAGTGATCCCGTCGATCCACATGTCACTCTATACAGTAGATTTCGAAAACGGCTTCCCCTCGAAACACTCACGATTTGTTTATCGGCCCGTACCCGAAACCACGCTAGTTCGGATTTGGATCTAGTGTCAACCATCATTGATCGACAGTACAAGTTAGCTTACGACTAAGTCCTAATATGTGTTAGCGGGTCTCGGGTACGGGCCGAGAAACAAACTGTGAGTGTTTCGAGGGAAAGCCATTTTCGAAATTTACTGTAACTGGCTTTGATGGCCATAGCCCCTTACCGAACGAGGATTCAATGAGCGACGTTACCGGCTTGCTTCAGAACGTCATTAGCAAAACCACCCTTTCGCCGGCTGCATTTGATCGTACCTCTCAGCAAGACTTGGCTAGTTTGGATACATTGCACTCTGATTATTCATATCAATCTTACGTGGTATCCCTGCAT
>MUGJ01000063.1:0-117605 GCA_008931945.1 Penicillium sp. BW_162_3FA
CCCCCCCCCCCCCCTCCTCTCTCCATAAGGTAATACACACCCACATCCCACCCCCCCCATAGGACCCTCTCTCTCCTTTTCTTCTCTTCATCCTTCCAATCTTTGGACTTTCTCTGCCTCGTTGACTCGTGGTAGAAAGAAATACTCGGAGGCCTTTTTCCCGTAAGTGCCTTGATTATATTGTTTCTTCCAATTGGATGGAAAAAAAATTCTATACCCCATATACCCCATTGAAAAATAGTCGAAAGACCGCGGAAAACACACCCTGGGGTTTTACCGAGACCAGGATAATTTTTTTTTTGTGATTCTCAAATTTCGATACTTTCTTTTAATGTGTTGAAAGAAGATCCGGAGAACCGTTCAAAAAGTGTGTGTTGTGGATCGACGCTCACATTTTTTTTCTCGACAGATCGCCTCTGACCGGATCATCTCCCCCCCCCCTGAACCGTCGCACTTTTGGTCCTTTTGATCTCGACAATGTCTTCGTACTACGAACCTCAGGGCTGGCAAGCACCCGCTGCGCGCCAGGTCTCTTGGGAGCAGCCGGCGCCTCCCTCCCGGTCAGGTATGGGATCAAACGCCGAGCATCCGGAGCAAAAACTAACATTAACAAACAGGATCGAGTTCGGTCTCCCAACGGGATGATACCCCGGCCTTTTCCTCCCAATTTGACGGTACGGACACACTTCCGCTTGAATCTCTACAATTGCTTCTCCGAAAACCGAATCGCATAATGCCCGAAGGAAAAGTTGGTGGTTTTGAAGCGAGGCGATTGTGGAGATGACATGGGCATACTTTTTATTGGAAACGTTTTGGGACGAGTGCTGATCTCTTTTTTTTTCTCCAGAGGTTGATCGTGCGATCGACAATCTCGTCAAGAGCGGGAAGCTGTGGAATGCTCCTCGGCGGGATTCGATGCCCATGATGATGGGCCGGCCCTACCCCGACTACGGTATGTTGCGGGCACGGATGGCACCCAGAACGCGTTTCTGACTTGTCTCTTGACAGACCCTCGTATGGGTGGTGGCCCTCAGCGACACCATTCGATCAGCGAGTTCGATGGCAACCGCATGCCCCCGTCTGGCAATGCCCAGGGTTTCTATGCCTCCCAGCGATACCAGGGTCGTCCCAACGAGGTGGAACAGATGATGCAGGCGAAGCGTCGGATGGCAGCACAGCGTGAGAGGGAACTCCGCAACTATCACCAGGAGCAACAGTACAACCGAAGTACGTGGTAGCGTCTGTCTTCTTCTTCTTTTTGAGCCTCGTTATATTCCCCCGTCGGCTTTTTTTTCGTTTTCTTTTCACTTCCTTGCATCTATGTATCCGTCGGCCTGTGTAATATATTTGGTTTGGCTTCTTCGTTTTTCTTTGAACACGGGGTTTTAATACTTTTCTTCTTCCTTTCAAGGCCTCCTCGCCGAGATGTCTGCATCCAAATCCGACCGCTCCACCAGCCCAGCTGCCGTGAGCGAGGACAGCCGTCGCGAACTCCTCGCCCGCCAGCACCGCGCCCTGTACGGCAACGAAAGCCCAGCCTTCTTCCCGCCCGGTGCCTTCTCCGATGATAACTCACGCCCAGATAGCCAAGCCGGCGGTGGCACCCCATCGTCCGGTGTCCGCGGATCCTCCCCGCGAGGCATGGACCCATTCGGTCTGACCCAGGCAAGCACCACTAGTGCCGATGCCACGGGCCTGCAATCGCCCTCGCGCGCCAACAGCACCTCCTCGCCTAGCTCCGCCATCAACGCCGGCTTCGGCGCCGAGCAGCCCGTAACCTCGACCTCGTCGCCCGGAGCTGACTCGCCCTCATCCCGCCAGGCTCCTTCCAAGCCCGTCGCTGGTCCTGTCGGCTCCGTGGGTCCTATCGGTTCCAGGCCTGCCCCTGGTCAGACCTCTGCGCCTCCTGCCAACCCGGCCTTGAACAAGCGCTCCATCACCCCTCTCCCTTCCCCGCTCGGGCTCGGCTTTACTCCTGCTGACCCCAATGCTGGCCCCGCCACTGAGCGCACCTCCTCTGCCGGACCTACCCCACCTGTGACCTCTGCAGCTGGTGCCCCTGGCGCTAAGGACCAGGCTGGCGGTGTTGGCCTCGGCTGGAGCAACGGCAGTGGCGTCTGGAGCTCTAAGAGCGGGCTCGGCGTGCAAGCTTCTGTTTGGGGTTAAAACGCCTCAACCCCAGATTTATGGTTTTTTTTTTGATGGCATTACTTTTTTGATGGCATTACTCCAAGTTGGCGCTTGCATTTTGGACTTGGGGTTGAGCTGGCTTACTATACTAGGCGGGGGAAAGGCAGGACGGGGTTTACTGGGAGTTGGAAATATATCCCCCAAATTGGTGTTGGATCTGTCTGGATGATCTGATGCCTTCTTCGCCTTCCGTCAAGTGTCGGGTTCAGCAGTGTTATTTTTGTTCTGCTTTTTTGTTTGTTTTTTGCTATTCCGGTGCCCGTGCGAATATGGTCGGAAATATGGCGCTTTATCTGTGATGCTCGTGGGCTATGTATGGGCTGTCTCATTTTTCTCGGTGTTTTTCATGTCGGATGCACAGGTCTTCTTTTATCTTTCTTTTATTTTCATCTTTTGGGGGGTGGTGGTACGGGAAACTTGCACATTGTGACTTTTTATTTAATTTTGGATGCCTGTTTTTACTACATATCTCCATATGGAGATGGGGAGGCGAACAGAGGCTCAAAACGGATGTTTCTTGGATTTGGATATTGTTTTTTTTACCCCCTTTTTTCTTACGCCTTTTCTTTTAGGCGAGTGAGATTTGACTATAATGCAGTCGATGTAAGGGTTACTGGAGTCTGTTTACTTCAAAGGTTATATTTTGATCGGATACTGGGCTTGCTATGGACTTCATCAGAGAAGGGAGCCTTGGAACGTTATGTCCTTATATACCTATCGATTCCTCATTTGTTCGGGTCCTACAAAGGTACTACATAGTAGGTACTATAATGTGTTTCTGGCTTCATAACAGGAACAGGCGATGGACTGTGTATTGATATATTCTTGGGATAAAGTTTGGTAGCTAAGTCTCAAGATAGAAGTAGCAATTGCCTGAAAATAATTAAGTATTAATTGAAAGCGCGCAAACAAAATCGTCTTTTTCTTTCCCAGTCCAGCATCGAAACCACCCAGGTACGTCTCAGCAGCAGGGGTAGCGCCAACACGGACTTGGCGGGCATATAACGCAGCACACAATAAAATCCGAAAGATCCTCTTATATGTGCGGTCACATCTATAATCCCCAAAAAACATACACAAAAAGAAGAAGAAAGCAACGAGGACATCCGCCTAGGTGAACAATCAGACAGAGCTGTTGTTCACCGTCGTAGTGTGCCCGGGGATGTGCTCGGCGGTTTGATCATGATATTCCACACCAGCAGGGATGGTATGCACGATCTTCTTCTTCGCAGTGAAAATACCAATAACACCACGCTCCTGGTTAGTCCCAAGCCAGGGCTTGCGGGCTTCACTCAAGACCTTCTGGGCAAGGAAGTAGATGAGCTGACCGACAATGATCAGAACAAAGGCAATGGGGTACATCCAGTGGATATGATAATGGAAGACCTTGACGCCAATGATCACACCCCAGAAGTTCATGGTGAGCATGGAGACGTTGAAGAAGGCCGCCGACGAAAGACGGAACAACAGCGGAGCGAGACAGTAGAACAGAGTCAGACACAGCGTGTAACCAGTGAGATATCCGCCAACCTTTCCGTTCCAGTGCGCTTCGTGGAAGGAGGTCCGGTCGAAGATACCAGCCTGCACGCCGTTGATTATCATACCGAAGAATGACATCTGACCGAGCACCTCGTACACGGGCCGAGTGCTGACGAAGTACTCCTCTCCCGTGTTGGTGAGACCGTAGAAGGATGCGCCTAGCAGCGCGAACAGGTCACCCTTCAGCTGGTTTCCTTGAGAGATGTCTCCGCCGTTTGTGCCGGTGATGTGATCCGAGGCAATGAGGACGCCCATTCCGCCGATACAGATCACAATGCCTGCTATCTGGGTGATGTGGTAGCGCACGCGCAGGAAAAGGAACGAGAGGACGACGACCACGACGATGGCCCAGAAGTTGATCAGTTGCGCGCTTAGCATGGTTGTGTATTTGTATGCTAGCACAATAAAGTAGTTGCCCTGTACGTCACAGAAAGCAAGGATGATGTCTGCGGCGGTTAGTCGGGGTTCTGTATCGAATATGCGGGAGAGGAAATTGTTGACATACATTTCCAGCCGTCACGGTATACCAGTTGGAGCCAGCCCTTGAGGCCGTAACGGTACATCGTATAAGGAGTGAAAATGACGTTGAGTAGAACATAGTTGAGGAAGGTTTGGAAAGCAGGGATTGCCCACTGTTCCTCGCCGAGGAGCGTTGTGAAGGTACCCGTCGAGGTATTGGCAATAGCGAGAATTTGACTGCGAGCAATTGGGTTAGGGTTTGAGGTTTGACTTGTAGTCTTTCAAGGTGCTACTTACCCTAGAACCACAGTGATGTAGAATTCTTTAGTCTTGAAATAGCCAAAGAACCCTTTCTTCTGGTCGACCAGGTCCGCAGGTTGCACAGGGTGCTCGGAGGCCTCCGCCTGGGAACTCGAACGCTGTGCACCCATCTGAGAATCCTTAGCCAGTGAAGACGTAGAAATATCACGGTCTACACCAGATGCCTGGACGGTGATTTGATCCTTCGACTCAGACATGGTGAACTGATGCTCGCTCAGAAAGCGGGGTTGTGTTTGAATTATGCAGGTGGCAAACCAGTTGCTTTTGAGAATTAAGCAATATAGCAATAAAAAGGGAGCTTTATGAAAAATGAAACGAGCGCAAAACTCCCTAAGTCGCTCGTGTATCGATATACCGTTCGACGATGAATCTGAAGAAGAAGCAAAAATCTCAAAATGACCCGAACGACTAAGAGAAAAAGCGTCTGGAACCTTTCCTAATCGGGCCATATTCGATAAGAACTTTCCACGCTGTTAAACACAGCCAATCAACAAGGAGAGAGTGGGGGCGGTGAGGGTCTGTGCTGCGGACAGGGCCGTCCATCTGGTCTTTTATGTCAGCAGCTGGAAGTAAGGCGGTTGGTACTTGGCGGATACTTCATGAGCGAGGCTAAATGTCAGCTTAACCGGAAGTACTTCCCGTGTACCCCCCTCCGTAGCTTGTAAATTATGTGGAGATCCATGCGTTGAAGTTGACCTTGCAGAGAATATTTATAGATTTATAGATTTATAGATGAATCTTAAATTATATTACAGGATTTATGTTGTACACGAGTCAGACTCAGCTGTTATAAATACTTTATGACATATGTTGTATTGCCTGATGCCATTCCGAAACCCCTGAGAGAGAGAGAGAGAGAGAACATTTGAAGAATGAATTCCCCAGCTCTGCCGATCACGGAAGAACACCAGAAGGAGGTAGATAAAGTAGTCTAGGTTTGAGCATAAGCTGCATTCCTAGTAATATAGCATATTTCTGCCTTGTGTGCACAATATACTAGGTACATATGTACCTACATAGGTAGTCCCGGGTGCCTATTACTTTGAGGTCCCTTAGGTACCTTAGGTAGAGACGATAGAGATGATATAGGGATAAACAGGGATCATAGGGAATTCTGAAGTTCTTACTTTCTCTTCATATATCTTTTAAAGAAGCTTCTTGTTAAACTCCCGAGGACTTTTTAAGGGGAAAAAAAGAAAGTCTAGAAAACCCCCCAAGTACCTGCCGAGGCCATCAGGTGGACCTACCAGGACTGTTCCCGATCGTCATCCCCTCCGCAGACTCTTTCATCATTGGGATCTCCACCTCCATTCCCTCTTTGCGTCCCTTTCAAACCATTTCCAAACAAACCCCTACACAATCTTCCGATAACCTTCTTTAAAGTTCATTCCTTTCCCCCCCACCGCCCTTTGGCTCTCCTCTCGCGCCGGTGCACTTTTATCAGGCCCGGAGTGACGAGACGCCTTTCCCTGTTCCTGCCGGACCATGGCGCTGGAAGTACAGCCGCCCGACGGTCGCAAACGAGTGAAGGTTTATGAACTAAAAGATAATGATTGGTTTGACCGAGGAACCGGCTTCTGCACGGGTCAGATCTTAGGAGTGAGTTGTCGCGTGTTGTGCGCGCACTGGGGGTCGTGCGATGTTTCATCGCGCGCAATCCCGAGCGCATCACCATCACCATCATCATCGGTAACTGATAGCTTTGAACTAGGAGGAGCCTCGCATATTTGTCGAATCCGAAGACCTACCCAATCGCGTCCTACTCGAAACGCGGATCACCAAGGATGATGGCTACCAGAAACAACAGGGTACCTATCCCGCCATCCTCCGTCTCATCGTTATTTAGTGTCCTTTTTTACTAACCGTATCACGCGATTCAGAGACCTTGATTGTTTGGACGGAGCAGAATGGCACGGATATGGCGCTGAGTTTCCAAGAGGCGGAAGGTTGTGCGGTCATTTGGTGAGGAATCAACAAAAATCTTTGCGCGCATAGACTAACCCCATCAAAGGGACTTTGTCAATGCTGTCCAACAACATCTCCTGAGTCTCACTTCAGCTGGTAAGCTTTGCCGCGTATTTGGAAGCTGGCAGCTCTAATTGTTTCCCTAGATGACGCCTTGTCCGACGACCTCGATAGCTACCAGTCCATCGTATTACCGGCCGCCGAACTCGGAAACCTCCCCGAAATCGAACAGATTGTACGAGCGGCGAGCATGACACAGGGTGGTCGAGATGCGCTATCCAAATACATCATTCGCGACGAGTACATCGCCAAATTGGTACTGCTAGTGACAATGGCCGAGGATCTGGAGAGCTTGATCGATTTACATCGTTTGTGCAACATCATGAAATCTCTCATTCTGCTCAATGACAACACCATCATTGAAACCGTCGTCGCCGACCATGTCATCCTCGGAGTGGTCGGGGCTCTGGAATGTATGCTCTACCCGGCTTCACCCTGATCCCAAACCCAAGACGCAATTGAGACTGACGGAAATAGATGACCCTGAATTCCCTACACATAAAGCAAACCACCGACAATACCTCGCAGACAAATCGCGATATAAGGAAGTCGTCCCGATCAAGGACCCGATCATTCGCCGCAAGATTCGGAGCACATGGAGGCTGCAATATCTAAAAGATGTGGTGCTGGCTCGGATTTTGGACGACCCGACATTTTCGGTGCTCAATTCTCTCATATTCTTCAATCAAATGGAGATTGTGAATCATATCCAAGCAAATGGGCCCTTCCTCCGAGACCTCTTTCAAGTTTTCGACCCTCGAAATCCGGACCAGAGACGCAAGGATGACGCCGTGCAGTTTCTTCACCAGTGTGCTGGCATCGCGAAGAACTTGCAGGCGCCGTCGCGGGCCCAATTATTCGCCAATTTTATTAGCCATGGCTTGTTTGCCGTGATAGCGTTTGCCGTTAAGCACTTGAATCCAGCCATGCGCACGACTGGCATTGACATCTTAGTGGCTCTGTTGGATCACGATCCAGTCATGATGAGAGGTTATATGCTCAAGGCTGTCAACGAGAAAAAGACACCACTCACAGACACCTTGATCGACCTTCTTCATGTGGAGACCGACCTCGGCGTCAAAAACCAACTTGCTGATGCTATCAAGGTTCTCCTTGATCCTCAGATTCCTATGCAGGACCCGCTTGGTCGGGCTGGACCCGATTACTTCAAAGTTCGCAACAACAACCTTCTCTCTGACGCATTTGTCCAACAACATTTTGATGAGTCCTCAAAACGGCTTTTCCAACCGCTTAAACAGCTTGCAAACCGCACAGCCCGTAAGTGGCGTGATCCTTTGTTTTTCGTTAAGACTTTGCTAACTTTGAATCTAGTTAATGATTTGACATTCCAAGAGGTCACCCTCTACTCGCATCTTGTTGATATCCTTACCTTCTTCGTCCGCCAGCATCTCTTCCGCACACGTAACTCTATCCAAAGTGAATCTCTCGCGCCTCGCGTTGCACAGCTTCTGCGGGTACCCCAGAAACACCTCAAACTCGGTGAGTGTGTAGCCCTTTTTTTGACCCAGAAGCCATAGCTAATGCCGAAGACAGTCGCCCTCAAATTCTTCCGCACCTTGATTAGCCTCCAAGATACCTTCTACCAAGCTCTCATGACACACAATAACACTTTTGAGTTGATTCTCGACATCGTCTACGAGACAATGCCTCGCGACAACCTGCTCAACTCGGCCTGTCTTGAACTTTTTGAGTTTATCAAGCGGGAAAACATCAAGCCTTTTATCCTTCATGTGGTCGAAAAATATCGCGAGAAGCTCGAGAACATCATTTATGTTGATACCTTCCAGAGTCTGATTCTTCGATATGACCAGATGCAGGGATACGGAGCCGAGGCCGACGCGACACTGTTCAGTCAGGATGACAGCAATGCTCCGCGGAGAATTCCTCTCGGTGGTCAGCGCTGGCAGGGTGCAAGAGAGATGGACCCCGCGGAAGAGGATTATTTCAACACGTCTGACGACGAAGATGAGGTAGGTACATTCTGGATTGACAACGTTTAAGCAAACGACTGACCAAATAAGATAAAGTGGACACAAGACCGTGTGGCCACCACGGATGGATCTTCAAGTGAGTCCGCCTCTGCGGTCGTCAAACCATTGGTTGACTACCCAGATGATGACGACGAGGACATTATGGACACCAAACCCGAAGGGGCAGAACAACAGCTAGTGACTAGTCCAACGGAGACTTCTACCGAGGTTCCTGAATCAGCACCCACCCAGAACCCCCCAGAGCGACTCGCAGAGAAACGTCGCCGCGAGGAAGAAGACGATGACGAACTTAGCAAGCTTACCGCGGGACCAAAACGAAGAAGTTCAACTAGCGGCAATTCTGGCGCCTTCATCATGAATCGGAAAAAGAGCCAGGCTGCCGGCTCACTGGCAGACAAGAATGCCTCACCGGGTGTATTAAACAGGGTCACCAGCGCCGCGCCCAAGAGAATCGCCATCAACATTGGATCAACGGCCAAACCATCCATTTCAGAAACCAGCACAACTCGCACAGAGGTGACGAGTGAGAGTTACGAGAAGGAGAATCGCGACGACAGTCAGGGTAACGAGGGTGGATGAATATACCTCATAAGCCAGGCGTTTTTCTTGATTTAAGTGTCCTTTTCCATGGCCTAGATACCAGATTTGGTTGCGGGATCTCCCATATTTGATCTCTTGCTGTTCCTTGGGCGATGCTCTTTCTTCTTGTTCAGTTTCTTTTCAAGGTTACTCCTTACCTGTTTCCCTCTTGGTTTTATGAGGTTTTGTCTTCTCTGGCCTGAACTAGCGTCTAGTTGAATGTTGATGTACATGGCATGGCGTCTGGGCAATGCATTGGATCTAGCCTTGCGGTGTCTATTCTTTTTATTTTCCTGGTCGGGTTTAGATACCGACTAGTGGAGGAGCCCTGCATCCGCGGATGGAGTCGTTTCAATATATCCTGCTATCTCCATGGTGTTCTTTACCTGTTGGAGTTATTAGTGCCGTAGGTACGGCCTGCACAGTATCTGCCCTGCCACTTATCAAAATACCTATAGATTCCGGTTATTTCTCGCTGTATTTTTTTCTTTTTCTTTTGGCTTTCTTTATAAACATCTCATATATTTTTGGATGGTCGAGGGACTAACATGGATGGGTGGCTCTGGGTGTAGAGAGAGAGTCCTTGGATCCACCAGCCAAATCTGACTTCACCTCCCTATCAATCCCAGGCGATTCATTCAACCACTCCAGCGTAATCATATACGCCAAAAATACATACAAAGGGGTACAATTCGTGTAATTATATTCATTCAAATGTCTCATCTCCACCTGGACAACCACTAACCAAGTCCAGACCACCCAACAACCCCGTAGCCATCTATACCCTGGATGAAATCTACACGAGAGAGCCCTACAGCAGACCCAATGATACAAGCCAAATAAAAAATGGCGTCTGAAATTACCCCGAACACCTTTCTCACCACCACAGGTTCTCCATCAGACCAGAAGACAACAATCTTCTTCATCTCCGGCAACCCGGGTCTGATCGGCTACTACCACCCATTCCTCTCTCTACTCGCAAAGCATTTAGATGAGTCAAAAGAGGAACTTTTAACAAGCTTACCATCATTTCAAATCTACGGCTGTTCCCTTAGCGGCTTTGAAATTGATGAACCTCAGTCCTCACCCTCACCGAACAATGCTATCGATCTCGACCTGGAAGGTCAGATATGCTTTGTTCAAGGGAAGCTCGCTACCCTGATGGGAGATGAAGCCAACGGTAATGGCAAAGGAGCTAGACAAAGAGTCATCCTAATCGGACACTCTGTTGGCGCATACATCGCCATGGAAATCCTAAGACGACACCGCGAAACAAGCCCCGAAAGCACCTTCGATATCGTTGGCGGAGCGATGCTCTTCCCGACTGTCAAGGATATCGCCGCGTCGCCTTCAGGACAGAAATTGACGGTACATACCATACTCCTCTAACCAGATGCTGTTTTTCTTTGGTTTCGCGGCTAATCTGGCCTCGGGTGTGCAGACTCTACTTTCGATCATCCCCCGTCTCGCTGTGGTGGTTAGTTTCTTCGCCCGACTACTTACATTTCTGCTCCCGACATCACTTCTTCGATCTGTCGTCCGGCTCGTCATGGGTGATCCCCCCGTTCATGCTTTGGACGCTACGTGTGCTTTTTTGAAGAGTCGGGGTGGAGTACGGCAGGCTTTGTATGTGTACTATTCTTTTTTTTGGGCTGTACTTTGGGTTTAGCTAATTGCTTTTGCCTTGTGGATAGACATATGGCCGCCGATGAAATGCGGACTATCACTTCGGACAAATGGAGTGATGATGTTTGGGGCGCTGCATCGGCGCGTGAGCCTATCACCAAGCTGTTTTTCTATTTTGGTCGTAATGATCACTGGGTAGCTGATCAGACGAGGGATGAGATTGTTGCGGTGCGCGGGCAGAAGGGAGGACAGGCTGGGCCGACTATGGTTGTTTGTGAAGAGGGGTTGCCGCATGCCTTCTGTTTAAGTAAGTGGCTTCTTGTCGACTTTCACTACGATAGCGTTGCTGACAGCATATAGAACACAGTGATGTGATGGCGCGAAAGGTTGCAGGGATGATTGGGCAGATTGTGGCCTGAGAAAGAGGCTATGGCTTTTACTATGGGTAGAAATAGACAGGAGCTACATAAAGATAATGAATTTCGCCATTGGCGCAGATTGTAACGGGTATCTCAAGAGACGTTACGCCACGCCCATTCCCATCCGAATGACAAAAAGCCCGAAGCTATTCAAATATGCCGGAATAAATCATAAAGCTAGACGCCATGTACAAATGATTGAGGTCCAAAGGAACCATTCAGCACTCCTCTAGTGCCCCTGCCCATTGCCTTGCTGAGCTAGTCCTGCTCTCCGGAATAGATCTCCTAACACATCAGATTGCGGCTGCGGCGGGGGAGTGGGAGATGGCATCTGATGAGGCATCATGTGTTGATAGTTAGGCTGCTGTGGGTAGGGCTGCAGGAGCTGCTCGGGGGCTAGATGGTGTGCGCGCACACTCCAAGCGTCATCCTGGGCGCGCTGTTGACCAAACAGATCCTTCAGAGAAATTTGGCGTCCCATAGGCACGCTAGCCTGTATTTCCTCCATCGGGGCAGCCTTTGTAGAGGCCGCCACTGCTGCGACATGCAAGCTGGTCTGGCGCATAGCCTCGAGACGCTCTCGAGCGAGCTTCATGCTCTCTCCCGCGTGGGTGGCGCACTCGAGGATCATCTGGGCGTTTATGGTGCGGCTCTCCGCGGTGGAGTTTGGCGGCGGCTCTGAGTAGATCCAGAGACCGTAGATGCGCACGTTGTTCGTGCCGCTCTGGTTGTTGGGCACATTCTGCGGGTGCAAGGGGTCGGCGATGCCATTTTGTCCAGCTTCGCCTTCGGCGCTTTCTTCGGCTTTGAGAATCACATATTCTTCTGTGATTTCGACATTCTCGCCATCGGTGAGGGGGAGATCGAAGTTATTCAACCCACGGCGGTTTAGCACGAAGGCAGTGTAGCGCTCTTCGCCTAGGTCACCCTGTGTTTCCTGACACACGAACAGGGTTCCTTCAACTCCGTTCTTTTCCCATTGTTTTGTGGTGGGGCTGAAGATGTAGACTACTGCGTAGGGGGCGAGTGAGAGGATGGAGGTCACTGAGGGCTTGTGGCGGCGGATAACGGAGAGGTTGAGCTCCTCGTTCGAGCGGGGCGGGGGTGCAGGTTGTTGCTGCATGTCGGAATAGTATGGAGCGTCAGATTCATAATCAGTGAGGTTGACAGGATTGTGATTATTCTGTCTCCGAGGTTTGCGTGAAGTCATGTTTTTCTGTGGGAGCTCTTGGAAAGTGTGAAAGAGGGAAGGAGCTGGGGCATATCGTCATTGCAGCTCCGCCTTCGCGCTTATCCGGCTTCTCTCTACTTTCTACTTTCTACTCTCTACTCTCGAACCTCTTCTCTTTTGAACCTCAAGCAGGATATTCAGATACTGGCATATATTTGACTCCATTCACATTGGTCTCAAACATATTGCCTGTTCCCTATATCATACGTGATGACGATACGACCTTTCTCAACCTTGGTGGGATGAACCTCTGTGATGAATTGACCAAGCAAGCCATTGTCGCATTATACCACTGATTCTCTCAATTCTGTCTATTTTTCCTATGATAATCATTATCCCCTAATTTTTCCACTGCGACAACCCTCACAGCCTATTTTCCCTTCGGAATTAAGAACCGCCCAAGCGCACACACTCATACATACACCACGCTACATACCTCTACCCCCACCGAACCTCAAACAATAATCAAGCGAGGCGAAGAATCTTTCTTATTTGCTGATTCCATCATATAATTCATACACCATGAGCACTAAATCTCCATCGTCGTCCGGGTCAGGGCACAAGGGCCACGAGTCGGAATACGCGGAAGAGATTAAGAACCCAGGACTTGATGTTTTGTCACTTTCGCGTGCGGTCCGAGCAAGAAAAGACGAGTACACGCGCCGGCGATCTATCCGAGTCAAGGTCGGCACGTGGAATGTAGCCGGCATCTCCGGCACCGAGAGAGACGTTGGGAAGTGGTTTGTTAAAGGAGAGGGAGTCTGCCCGAAGTTCTCTGGGACAAACTACGCACGAGAGCCGGAATTCCAATCGCAAAGCAAGCATGACCAGCAGAAATCGGACGGCGACAAAAAAGGAACGTTTGACTACAGCCCTGAAGAGATAGACCTGTACGTCTTGGGTTTGCAAGAAGTGGTCGATATCTCTTCCCCAACGGAAGCGCTCCGGCCATATGTTGATCTGGCACCATCCAAGCGGTGGAAGGAAGCAGTTCAAAAGGCGCTACCGGAAGGATATCAGCTAGTCTCTGAAGTCCAGCTGGTCGGCTTGTTGCTTCTGATATATGCGTCTCCCGCTATTGGAGACAGTATTTCTTCTATCAGTAGTACCTCTGTCGGCACGGGGCTGATGGGATACATGGGAAACAAGGGTGCCGTGGCAACGCGCCTTGTCCTGGGCGAAACGACCCGTTTGGTCTTTATCAACTGTCATCTCGCGGCAGGGTCCGACAAAGGCAGCTTGGAGCGGCGCAACTGGGACTCTTCTCAGATTGTCCAGCGCGCTAGATTTGACGCGGTTTGGTCCGAGGGTGAATCATCGGGTGATTCAGGCGAAGCAATTGGAGACGAAGATTTCACTTTTTGGTTTGGTGACCTCAACTACCGCCTCGACGATATCCCCGGTGACGACGTGCGCCAGGTCCTCTCTCGGCATACTGCCAATGAGTACGACAAAGAGCGCCAAGAAAAGCAGTCGTCAAGCCATTCTGGGAACACTAAGGCTGATTCTGATGATGAGTCGCCTCCTTCTTCTCCCTCCGAAGAAGAGGAGACGGAGCCAGTCACCGAACCTGTCACTGACGAGGAAATTGATCCTCGTAATGACCCGGCGTCTCTTCAAACAACAATTTCCTCACTCCTCCCGCATGATCAACTCGGACTCCAGCAGAGAAAAGGAGCAGCTTTCCACAAGGGTTGGCGGGAAGGTCACATCACCTTCTTGCCGACGTACAAATACGATGTCGGGAGTGTGGCCATGTTTGATTCGAGCGAGAAGCAACGGGGTCCTAGCTGGTGTGATCGGATTCTGTTCCGCACTCACCGGGACAAGCTGAGACATGAGAAGCTCGACCAAGAAGCGGAGGAGGCCCGAAAGAGGGACGAGGAGATGAAGGCAAGCGGGATAGACAAGGCTGTTGCCGATGATAACGTCTTGTTTGAATATGATCCTGACGCAGATGGCGTAGCCAGCGAGGAGTACATATCAGACGAGGATCAAGCCGCTGGTGATGATTCAGTCACAGTTGCATCGCTTGACTTTTCCCATGATCCAATTCGTTTGGACCATTATGTGTCACACCAAGGTATTCTTTCGTCGGACCACAAGCCTCTGGATGCTGTATTTACCTTGAGCTTTGATGCGGTCAATCGCGAACTCAAAACCAAGGTTCATCAAGAAGTGGCCCGTGAATTGGATAAGGCTGAGAACGAAGCTCGGCCGGATCTCACTATCGTGGTGGATAAACATGGTGACCAAAAGCACACAGACAAAGATCCCGACACTGTTGATTTCGGCGAGATTGCCTTCGATGTGCCAGCTCGTCGGTCTCTTACTATCGCCAACACCAGCGGCACCGCAGCTACTTTTTCATTTGCGGAGCGACCTGACGTTGACGAGAAGACCATTGCACAACCACCCTCATGGCTTGTTATGCACGTCTGCAAGTCTGCGGACATTGTCCATGACACTGGCCAAGCGATGACTACTTCGTCTGAGACCCACACTCTACTCCCTGGGGAAGTAGCGAATGTTGATATCACAGCTTACGTTCGCAGCATCGAGCATGTCCGATTGCTTAATATTGGGAAGGTCAAACTCGAAGACATCATGGTCCTTCATGTCGATGGGGGTCGCGACCACTTTATCTCTATTCACGGCCGTTGGCTACCCACGTGCTTCGGTTGCAGTATCGACGAGTTGACTCGCATGCCAGAAGCGGGTGCTCGAAGTTTGGCCGAATCCGACACCCCTCACCCATCCAGCACAGATAGTTCCACGGGAATCCGCTTGTCAGCACCCCGCGAGCTTTTCCGACTGACTGAGGCGGTTTCCGAGCTGACAGAGCGCGCGGTCGCAGAGTGGAGCATGACAAATGGTGAATCTGAGGAGCATAAAGCCCCATGGACAACGGGTCTCTCCGGGGGAGCATGGCCCTTTCAGCCTGATACATGGACTCTAAAGGACCCGGAGGAGCGTGCTGCGCTGCAAATTTCCGTGCGTGAAGCCCTCGATACCAACAAGTCCCTCACCTCAATATTTGCTCCTGAATTATCCTCTCTTCATCGATTGGAGGTCCTCTCTGAAACCCTCCTCACTTTCCTCAACGCGCTCCAAGATGGCATTGTCACTGCGAAAGTATGGCAAGACATGGAGGAGCAGATAATCGTACGCGAGAAAAGCAAATCCCCTCCTCGAAACTGGGAAGAAACCCAGGCCTGGGTGCTTGAGCATCTGGCCTACTCCCCAGCGCACAGCGTATCATTTACGTTTGTCACTTTTATGCTCGCCCGCATCGCCAATGAAGTGGCTCCAGTATCGTCCGGTACACCGTTGCTCCCATTATCCAAGCAAGGAAAGCACATTGTCGCCAAAGAGCCGGCAGATAAGCAGGCTGGAACTGCAAGCCAGGATCAAGCTCAATCTCCTACTCCAGCTTCCGCTACTGCCTTCATAACCAGCGGCAGTTTCCGCCGCAAGAACCGCTCCACGAGCATATCTGCTGGCACCAGCCCTGAGCCCACCAGTCAGAACGATTCGATAGCACGCCGACAAGCAGTTGAGACTGCTCTAGCATCTATCTTTTCACTCGTGCTTATTTCTGCCTCGGCTCCGCTGCCGCCTAAGGAGAAAGAGCGTCGTATATCTGAAGAGCGGAGGCGATCAATCATCGAACCATTCTTAAAGATGGTTGCAGTGGATGATCGAGGTCCATCTGGGGGTCGGTCTTGATTTTCTTTTTCTAATACAGTCGGGAGGTTTGTGGGGCGTGACCCTTTGTCTCGCGATCCGGCACCGATCCATGTTTTCACTCCTATAGACTTGACTTTTTGAAGTGGTTCCATTGCATCACGTTGTCTTAATGTGTATAATTTTGTACAAATGCCATATCTTCACCTTTCTCTCGCCTATAAAGACTGATGACACAGGTTGAGTACCCTTATATTTGAACCCAAGTCGATATTCTCATCCTACAGTATATGATAGATCATGCCCGGAAATGCTCAAGTCCTACATAAACGCCAATATATCCGTGGACCGATCCTTCGGCCATTCCCCAATGCCCATCGCGCACTAAATATCTTCAGTCAACAATAAATCAGAAAAAAGAAACTCCATGCATATTATTATCACACCCCATCCCCATTCCTCACCCCAGACCGCCGCTGCGGTGCCAACCCGCCACCTTGCCGATACACACCCGAAGATCCCGCCCTCTCAGGTCCAGGTCCAGAGCCAGCCTTCCCCTTCGACCCAGACTTAGACTTCAATCTCTGCTGCGGCGCAACCTTCCGCCCCGGAAGCATACGCATCGCAGCATCCCAACACCCCGCAACCGCACGTCCAGGCAAACTACCAAGCGACAGCGCAATCTGAGCAGGAACAACAACGCACGCGCAAGCCCAGTCTAGCAGGACCAGCGCATAATTCGGACGCCGGGATTCCGCCGACCGCTTCGCAGCAGCAGCTAGGGCAATCGCGTCGCTGGCCTGCGTCTCCAGACGCACGAAGCGCTGATCAGTCTGCAGTGAGAAGAGGGCGGATCGTTTCTCGTAGCGCCGGACGGCGCGATTAAGGGCTTCGATATCGGGCTGGATGGCTTTGCGGGTTTCGAGGGCTGCGCTGGCGACGAGGGATGGGGATGTCTCGGGTTGTTTTTGTTCTTGTTCTTTTGGTGAGAGGGGTTGGGTATATTTATCTGTTGGTTGGGTTGCGAGACGGGCGGTTGCTGTCTCTGCGACGTGGGCTTCGAGCTCTTCGAGGCGCTTTGTTAGGTCTTGCAGGGTTGTTGGGGTGACGATTGGGTCTGTTGAAGATGATACGATGCGTTGGAGGTGTAGGGTTCGTTTTTGGATTAGTCTTAGGAGGTGGGCGACTGGGCGGACTTCGGAGGCTAGGAGGAAGATTGTTAGGTTGTAGTTTGATACTAGGCCCTCGGAGGGTCGGGAGAGGCTGGAGCGGATGGCGTGGAGGAGACATGTGCCGACTATAGGGAATATGAAGCATGCGGCTAGAGCGGCGAGTTCGTGGATTTGGAGCTCTGATATGGCTGTTGCCGCTTCTTTGTGTTGGGGTTCGTGGTCGTCATCGAGCTCAAATTGGGGATCGTCGCGCGCGGGGAATCCACTTTCTTCTCGTCGGATGGCTTGGGCTGAGCGATACCAGTCCCTTTTAGATAGTTAATATTAGTACAGTTATTTTGCGGGATTTATAAGAGGATTGTGGGGGAGATATACCAAGGTAACCGGACAGACCAATTGAGAAATATAGCGGCCAAGACTAGTAATGTGACGTCGGTGACGAAGGAACTACCTTCGTGGAAGAAAATGCCCGCAATTGCGGGCAGCAGGGCCAGCCCGAGGGGTGCAGAATGCCAATGCGATTCTTCAGCTGGAATTGCGTCATGGCCTTCTGCTACACGAGGTAGAAACAAGTCATCGGTCGATGAGCGGATGGAGTTGCGGGCCTCTGAGAGCGAGTCCGAAAGGGTCGAGTTCCGTCGCTGACTTTCCTCGAAGGTGCGAGCGCGACGTGTGTTCAAAGGGCGCTGAATGGGCGAATCAGGCATGTTGATTTTGAAGGTTGGGAAAGGAATGTGTTTGTCCCTGGGGGAGAAGAGTATGGGGTAAAATTGCCAAGAATCGGGATGATGCAATGAGCCCAAACTGGTTCGCAGATCCTAAAATGGTAATTATGCACGGACTAACACTATGTACCTATAACTATATAACACTTTACCATATGATACTAACTAGAATAATTATGTAGGGTTTAATGGCGATGATTTCTTCATATTTGGCACCTTTTCACTAGATTCTATATTTTGTGATTATACTAGGAGAAGCATGAATTTGTGACCGTGGCTGACTGGCTTTAGTAGCATAGCATTACCTAGGTAAAATCCACTAAGATATGAGAAAGAACAGATCCTACCTTGTTTTGCTTTGTCATTTACCTAGAAACATTAAATCGGTGTGGTATACTTCTCTTGAGTTAGACCAACCATAGCCTAATAACCCGGGTCCCGTTCTTAATTGCCGCCGATATAGACCAATGGCTATAAGACATCTAAACCTTCAACCTTAGTCTAAAATAATACTTAGTTGATTAAGTTTGTGCCGTATAATACAGAACCTGTGTTTTCTCAGCTCACCGTGCCGGATTAACATCATGGGTGGTTCGAAGTTCCTATTTGAGACAAGGAAATCCTATTTGGGACAGGCACGGCCAGATCGAGTAGGATTTAGCACTACCCCACAAAATGCGGAGTGCAGAAGATGGGGAAATATGCCGGCATTTCTCCATAGAAGATATCCGGGAGTTTTGGAGGGATTATAAAGATAGAGGTAAAGTAAAGGATGTATAGGAAAATAACATCAGAGATCAAAGTTGAACTATGGCTTCACTGACTACATTCCTGCTGGTGTGGACATTGGCAGTCCAAATAATCGCCACAGCCATAAATACCAGCTCTTTCTTGCCAATCCCCAATAAACCACGAGTGCTCATTCTCTCCGATATCTCCAACGAGCCCGACGATGCCGAGTCGTTGACCCGATACCTCCTTTACTCCAACCAATTCCACACGGAGGGCATTGTCGCCGTCACCTCAACTTGGTTGCAAAATGAAGTCCATCCAGAGGATATGCTATCCGTGATTGATGCCTATGCGAACATCACGCATAATCTGAACCGCCATGCACCTCCAGATTCGCCATATCCATCAGGGGAGCACATGCGTAGCCTCGTGCGAACGGGACCTGCCGTAAGTTCGGATCTAGTCAAATAATATCTCGCACTGAGCTGACAATGAGGACTTCAAGACCTATGGTATGACTGCAGTTGGGAAGAACATCCCTCTTAGCGACGGAGGAAAGCTGCTCCTAGAGCGTCTCCAAGAGGAATCCGATCAGCCCTTGTGGGTTCTCGCTTGGGGCGGAACCAACGTCCTCGCCCAAGTGCTATACAAGATTCACGATAGCTACTCAGCGACTGAAGCCGCTGACTTACGGTCTCGTATTCGTGTCTACACAATCTCAGACCAGGATGACACAGGTGCCTGGATCCGTCAGCAATTCCCAGATATATTTTACATCTCCTCTACCCATGGCTGGAACCAGTATGGCCTTGCAACATGGATTGCAATCTCCGGGGAAGACTACTACGGCCAAGACAAAGGTGGCCCTGATAACTCCAAAGTCTCGCATAAGTGGCTGCGCGATAATATCCAAATCGGATCATTTGGAAAATCTGCCTACCCGAGCTATGAGTTCATCATGGAAGGAGATACCCCGAGCTTCCTTTACCTCATTCAAAATGGACTCGGTGTCTCCGAGCAACCAGACTATGGATCCTGGGGTGGCCGATACTCAAAAGTCAACCCGTCGGCTGTTCTGAATTTCAACCACTATAGCGACGCCGCCGACCGCGTCGTCGGCCAAAACAATGGAACTTACATCTCTAACCGTGCAACGGTCTGGAGGTGGAGAAACGCCTTCCAGAATGATTTCGCCGCCCGCATGCAGTGGTCTCTCCCGGCAAATATCAGCAAAGCAAACCACCACCCGGTGATTTCGGTAAATGGCACTGCTGAGCTTGCTCCCTTGAGAATAAACGCAGCGGCCGGGTCAAGCCTCACGTTTGATGCTACAGCCACGTCAGATCCCGATGGCGATGCTCTGAGCTTTAAGTGGTTCCAGTATCGTGAGCCTGGGTCAAATAACTGGAATGTTGCGAGCCAAGTGCCTGAGCTGAATGTTACCTTGGCTAATGGCGGCCGGAAAGCACAAGTGCAGCTTCCTATAGCTAGTGAGAGCTGTGATGGGAAGGCCCTTACTGCCTCTGGCTGTTGGTTGCTACACCTGATCTTGGAAGTGACCGATAATGGCTACCACCCTCTCACGAGCTATCGTCGGATTTTGATTCAAACGACGAACACTACAGACACTTCGTGATGTAAAGATTTATGAATTAAGAATGTTTTCAATCTTCTAATGCACCAATATCCAGCAATGTGATTCTCTGATTTAGTGACAACATCCTTGAGTAGATTTCTCCTTGTAGGGCTTTTTCGATATCATCCAAACTGCTTTTGTACATTATCTCAACAGCCTTATACTTCCGTATGTACAGTACAAGTGCCTTTATCGGTATCTTCCTTTCTTGAAAGCGGCAAGCACTCTTTGCTTTTTCTGTCTCAAGTCCACAAGTCTATGTCTCCGCTTATTCTTTTCGAAAGTGCTTCGCCAATTTTTCATTCCCCATTGCAATATCAATTGGCGTATTCCCTTCCATGTCTCGAGCCATGGGATCAAGGCTCTTCCCCTGGAGGATTTGGAACCATGGAAATGCCCGAACGGACACCAGCCTCGCGACCAAATGCAACAGCGTCTGTCCATCTGGAGTCGTCTCCATTAGATCACAACCCGCCTGCTCAAAAACGCCAATAACTTCTTCGCCAACAGCATCGTAGCAAGCCGCCTCCTTTATCATTGGGACGGGACCTGTCCTGAAAAAGAGCTCCAGCGCTGAATGGCCGTCGTGGTTTCGCACCTTCGGATCAACCCCGCGTGAGAGGAATACCCGAAGGAGACGTCTTTGTTCGTTGCCCATTCCAATCTTATCATTCTCGCCAAGTTTGCAGGCCGCAAGGTAATGGAGAACCGTGTTACCGCGGCTATCGCGAGCCAGCGGGTCCGCACCCCCGGCAAGGAGGTCGTCGACGGCAGTCTCCAGTCTGTAAATAGCAGTTGGAATGAGAGTATCTTCGGATTTCATATATACGCCCATTCGTCGTATCGCAAGATGCAGTGGATAAAAGCCGGCGTAATCGGGCTGATTCACTAGACTGGGGCAGTTTGCGAGCAAATACTTGAGCCCAGCTTCAATGATCGGAGGTTGTACCTCTGCTTCACGGTGGAAGGATATGAAGAGCTGATGAAGGGCGTTTCTACCGTAGTTATCGACGGCCAGAAGATTTGCTCCATGGGATATAAAGAACTCAAGGAGAGTGGGGCCAGGGAGGACCAGAGTGTAACTTTGAGTTTCAGACTGTCTCCAAGGGTTGTTGGGTTGCGGATAGGGGTTTTCACGGAGGCCACGATAAGTGCTATCCTGAGAGAGGG
Source organism: Penicillium sp. BW_162_3FA (assembly GCA_008931945.1). Taxonomy (NCBI): domain Eukaryota; kingdom Fungi; phylum Ascomycota; class Eurotiomycetes; order Eurotiales; family Aspergillaceae; genus Penicillium; species Penicillium sp. BW_162_3FA. The sequence continues at coordinate 21,524 of MUGJ01000063.1, forward strand.
TGTGGAAGTCTCCGTCGATGGATGCATCTAAGCCGATTGGGCTCCGACAGGCGGCCAGAAATAGCGTCCGCCCCTGAGGGTCCCGTCGTTCCAAATCTAGTTTATCACCTAGAAAGTCGAGCACGGGTCGAACTGGTTTGCCGAGCTCGAGTAGCGAATGAAGAGTGCTGCATACACCGTACTGGCGCGGATACTGCGGCTGATATGCGAGAGCCATGTCGTACTCGCAATCGGACTCATAATCAGAGTCACCACACTCAGGCTCTGATATTCCTTGTTGCCGTAATTCTTCCAATTCAAGAGCCTTTCGAAGGATCTCAGTGTGGTTCGCAGTCACCATCATAAGATCGGTCTCTTCATCGCTGAAGCCCTTATCCTCGGTGTCACCGGGATACAAAGGTCGGCCATGGTGAGTTTGGATAGGCTGACGAAACAGTGCATAAGGGTCTGCGCCGTGCTGGAGCAAAGTTGTTGTGATTTGTGCCGCCCGTCCGCGATTCTTGATAGCTTTGGCATTACCATCTTGCGCAGCCCGACGAAGAGCGGGTGCCTCGGTTTGATCAAAGAAAAGTATTGGAGGACATGTGCTTTTCTCAACACTCGCCCAGTCGTCTGCCACTCCAGAAAGGGCAGAGGCCAATTCATCAAATCCTACATTTGGATCGATACCCGAGGCTAACAGGGACTCGACTCGGTCCACGGAGCCGTGTGTAGCAGCATCACATAGCTCGAGGGCGGTAATGTTATCCACCTGAGGCATGTTGAAATACAGTTCTTTTTTTTCCAGTAGCCAGTTTCTTTATGATGAAACCGAGCAATTAGAAAGTTGATGAGAAAGGAGTGAGCGTGAAGAGCCCTACGGAGTAGCCCTGGAGAGAAAAGTCAATTGAATAAGGTAAGAGATCACCATCTCTAAGGTTATCTCTTCAAAGTTACAAAAATACCAATGTACTAGTATTAATACGAATGCGAATGCAAAGTACGAAGTAGGATGATTCTTGAAGCTTAGCCCGAAAATGGGGCCGCTAAAACCCTTGAACCCCCACTTCGAGCGTAATCGGCTTCTGAAATTTACAATTAGATTTACAGTGACTCCGTTATTACATACCTACATATTACATTACATAGTGAACTATGTTGTATGTTGTATGTAGTACTGATAGAAAGATCTCGCCATCAGACTGTTCTCTCCGGGAGGCTTATACATCGTTGCACTTTTTTTCTTGGATGTCTGTCTTTTTTTCTATCATTCCTTACAATCTATTCACCCTTTTTACTCTCACTAAACCTTTCCTTGTTGTTTTGACAAGACCACCTTTTGGGTGGTTTTTTCAAGTTCGCAAGATGCGCCCACCGAAAGGCGCGTCGGCCATTGGCCTAGCAATGATGTCCCTTGCCCCCATGACCAATGCCTATCAATCTGCTCTACATGCTTGTCCAGCTCCTTGCGATAGCGTGTCAGGAGACTGGACCGTCTACACATCAGTCAACCGTCTCCAATATTGTAAAGAGCCTATGCTGTTGGACTTTTCTCTTCACCCAGGCCTTGATGAAGAAGATACAGTGACCAAACTACTCGTCTGTACCTCAAACAATATGACCAGCAACACTGTCACATCGGGTGCTCCCTCGGGCGTTCAGAACTCTGCACGTAGCCATCATGCCATTTCTCATAAACGGTTCCACAATAGAGGCATCCATTCTACATGCACATCGGGTGAAGAGCAGGAGATCTCACTAGATCTGAATATGGATTCAGATGCTAGCTCTGTCTCCGTCAATGACCTCCACACCATCCTTGAGCGAGTTCAGAATCACCTCGGCAACACGTCCCATTGTGATACTACCAATGTTTTTGGCTACTATAATGGGGTGGCTGTTGGAGTGTATGTTGGATCTGCCATTGACAATGCCAAGAGCACCTCATCTTTATTCCAGCGCTTCTATGAGCAAACCTCAAAGGGCCAAAATGCGAAGAGCATAGTCATCCAACGCTGTCGGGATGTTTCAAACGCCGACTACACTATCGGTCTGGCAGTCGATACCACTGGAGACTTGACCTCTGTGCAAAAGTCTGTTCACTCCTGGAGTAATGGACAATGTGCTAGCACCGACGGCGTGAACACCAAAATTGACGGTGTTCCTGTTCTGGAGAAGGAAATGGGCCTTGTCCTCAACAGTAACGGCACGGTTGGAGGTGCACACATCTCCAAGCGCAGTGATTGCCGAACGATAAGCGTCATAGGAGGAGACACTTGTCCTTCTCTAGCCAAGAAATGTGGAATTTCCCCAAATGAGTTCACCAAATACAATCCCGCCAAGACCATGTGCTCTACGCTGGTGGCTGGTCAGCCTGTATGCTGTTCTGCCGGAAGCCTCCCGGATATCCGACCAAAGCCCAATAAGGATGGTTCCTGCCACACTTACACAGTGCAGGCACACGATCTTTGTGAGACTATTGCAGCTTCCAATGGACTCAAGGCATCAGACATCAGTGATTTCAATGACAAGACGACATGGGGCTGGTTTGGCTGTGGTAACCTTCAACTCAAGAGCCTGATCTGTCTGAGCAAGGGTGACCCCCCCATGCCTGCCCCAGTGTCTAACGTACAATGCGGTCCTGTCGTGGCTAGAACAAAAAAGCCAACCAATGGAACAGCTCTAGCTGATCTCAATCCATGTCCGCTTAACTCCTGTTGCGATATTTGGGTCCAGTGCGGCATTACTCCCGAATACTGCACAAATATTATAGGCCCGACAGGAAATCCCGGAACCGCACCGAAGCACAAGAATAGATACATCTCCAACTGTGGCACAAATATCACTAAGAGTAGGTATACGCCTGAAACGTTTATGAAGGTTGGCTATTACGAGACCTGGAACTATGACCGTCCCTGCCTGAAGCTTCGTGTCGCCGACGTCGGTGTTAACGAGTACACTTATATCCACTGGGCATTTGCAGAAATCACCGAAGACTTCGATATCAAAATCAACGACACTTACAATCAGTGGAAAAAATTTATTGGTTTGCTAAATGTTAATAAGATTCTCTCTTTTGGTGGCTGGGGCTATTTTATAAGCCCTGCGACTTATGATGTCCTTCGAAAAGCCATAGACCCGGCGAACTCCGACAAGTTTATCGAAAATATTAATGTTTTTGTCAAAAAAAATGGTCTTAATAGTATCGACTTTGACTGGGAATATTCTGGAGTAAGTTTATTGGTCTCTTGTTCGTTATTGTAATAACAATATGCTTACGCTTCTGATCTAGGCTACTGACCTCCCCGATATCCCGAAAGGTCTCGCTAGTGATAGTACTACCTACCTCAACTTCATTAAGAAGATAAAGCTCAACTTCCTATTCGATAAGACTGTCTCAATTGCCGCCCTAGCATCTTACTGGTATTTGAAATCGTTCCTCATCGATAAGATGGCAAAATCTTTGAACTATATTGTTTATATAACCTGTGATCTGCACGGTAAGTGCCCTAGAAATTGTTTAATCGATTGTCTATTTACTAACGACAATTTTGCGCTTTAGGTCAATGGGACTACGGAAAATAATGGGCTTAGGAAGGCTGCCCTAATAGCGATTGTCTCCGCAGCCAAGGTACATCTTCCTCTTGCGCTATAGATTATGATAATGGATACTAAGTTGATATTCACAGTGAATTTAACTAAGACAAAGTACGCCCTAGCGATGCGTGAGTTATTCCTCCCCTAAACCTCTGAATTTCATCAGTTAATAACTTTTTTGTATAGTCACGAAAGCCGGAGTGGATTCAAACAAGGTATTTATAGGAGTTCTAACTTACGGACGTTCTTTCGGCATGACCGATGAATCTTGTACGGGTCCCAACTGCCATTATATCGAAACCAACCCGGTCTCAAAGGCCAAAGAAGGCAGATGCACGAAGACTGCAGGTATTATTGCAAATGCCGAGATTAACGAAATCCTTACCATTGGAAACCAGACCAAGACCTACTATAATGCGGGATCTGATTCCAATATTATTGTCTGGGATAAGACATAGGCTTTCTTTATGGATGGTGACACCGTGAATAGCCGCATAAGTTACTACAAGGGCTTCAACTTTAGAGGAACAGTTGAATAGGCCGTCGATTTGAATAAGTTTACTGACGATAACGGCAATTACGATGACTCTTAGGATGAGCCTCCTGTGCCTGAGCTAGCCGCCTGTATAGAAACCTTCCCTAGCATCGAGGCCTTAGGCAATGCTAGCAGCACGATCCCTAAACATTGCGTCATGCAGTATACTGTGCAGACTCTCTCGGACTCGCTTAGTGCAGCCATAAAAGACTATACCGATCTTATGGATGATAGATACGATGCGAAATTTAAGGTTTATGCCGACACCATTGCAGAAAACGTAGGTGCCTCCGTCCATGACTTCGTCTACTAGAATGGCAACAAGTATTTTACCTGCAAGGTAGACGAGGACACTATTTGCTGTGACTAGTATCATGCGAATAAGAAGATCTACAACTGTGACCTCTGCTGGTTAGATAGTGCTTATTACACGACTTGTGATTCCCTTGCCTGTCAACAGAGTCACGGGTTTAGTGACCCAAAGCTAGTTTACAAGTAGAAGTTAGAAACTGAGCCGTGCCTACTAGACTACTCAAAGCGTTTTAGAAAGGATCGAGATCACTTAGAGAGTGTGCACTAGTCTCTGGATGATAGTAAGGCCACCAAATTCTGGGCTGACCTCTACACGAGCACTGGAATCAACCAGTCCCATATTCAATTCGGGTAATACACTCGTCAGAAAACCTGTGGACCATCCGTTAAGAGCGACGATGATTGTTGGAAGACCGGCTACGACTACAATATCCCACTGCCAAAGGGCTACGATGCGTCTGAAGTGTCGAACCCTAAGGACACGGCTAAGAAGGGTCTTGACAGGGCTGGGTCCTTGAAACCGCAAATCTCTACCGCGCTATTTCAAATGGGTTAGGGACGGTATGGATCTCATTGACTCCATCTCACTGCCTCTCTTGATGATCGTGTCTGCCGTCCAGGAGATGAGCGCAGTTGAGAAGGTTGCCGAGAAACTCAGCGTGGAAGAGAAGAAGCTCAAGGAAACAGAGATTATCGGCGGCTTCCTCGCAGCCACTCTTTTCATGGTCCCTATTGCTAGGGAGGTGTTAGGCACAATTGAGGGATTGGCTGACGTTGGCCTTGTGCCCAGCATTGCCGGAACAGCTGCGGATATCGGCACAGGCGTCGCTGATATTGTGAAAACCCCCAATAACGCCGCACTGGACATCATGAATATTGTCTTTGATGCCGGCCTTTTGGCTGGTGCGACAAAGGTCTCCAGGGCAGCTAAGCTCCGCCGTGAGATGAAGGAGGCTGACATTGCAAAACTTGGTGACAAGGTCTCCAGTGGGCTGAAGAGTGTCGACAAACTTACCGGAAAGTGTTCCTGATGAGGCCATCTGGTGACTTAAACTCCTAATAAGATGTTCATTCTTCTGGTTGCTGTTGGGGTGTACATGAGAATAAAGCATGGATGTCGAGAGGAGAAACAAATGAACTTGGGTGGAACAAGGGGTCACATAATGAAACAGGTTCTTAGATTCAAATGACCAGAAACTGAATGTATAATTGGAACTTAATAGACTCTGCAAACACCCTATTCTTATTGTAGTATCATGCCCTCTCTAGATGGCTCAACTCTCTCTCGCCTCTAGAATCTGGTCAATCTGGTCAATCTGGTGAATCTGAATATAAACAGTCTAGACTAATAAATCGTGAATTAATATTTCCAAGTAACTAATGTGATGTCTACAACTAACGAACTACATGTACTTGTGTTTAATATGTACGTAGTATATAGTAACAAATGCTAAATGTGAGGCGCATCGCTCCTTCACATTCTCCTGCTTTTCTCTCTCGGCGCTCTCCTCGCCCTAACAGCGATGCTCCACCTATATGAAACCTTCCATGTTTACTTGATGGCTGAAAACTATACCATATGAGCTCGAACTATGAGTCTTTTGCGCTTAATCAACTCGCGTGCCAAAATTGCTCTTTTTCCAAATAGGCCCCTCCAAAACAGCAAAGTCCACTAGGTAGCATGCATGTATGTGATAAGGCTCCATTATAGAGTTAGGCCGCCGAGTCCAGTCTGTGTAAGGCAAACTTGGCCCCCAGTTCGTAGAATACTTGTGGACATACCATAAGGGAGATGCGCCCCTAAGGCGTGTGGTTGAAGTATGGCTGCGTACAGATGCGACCCAAGTACGGGGGACTATGGTGCACATCCATCGTTAATGACCCCAACTTCAACCCCTCGTAATACTGTAAAAGTATTAAACTATTTATAAGGGCTATTAATGTTGAGTAGAAGATCACTGAATAAATATATGTGTAGTATGCACAGAGAGAGAGAGAGAGAGGTCGTTGCAGTGCGTATTCTCCGTCGAGGATCATCGTCTCTGGATACATCAACTCCCCTACACCTCAGGAATCTCGTCTGGTCCATCCGAATAGACGAGACAAATCTAGATCAATAAGTCCAATAAGTCATGAATCATTAATCTCCCCAGATCGGCGACAAAAATATCAGGCGGATCAAAATGAATAAAGTCCCCCCGGCCCCGGGTCTATTGACACCCAAATCCGGAGTGGTGTTGCCTCACACTATTCGCTCAACCACAACACCACAACCTATGCATCTCGTGTTTCTTTATTCAACTTCTTTCATCTTCTTTATTCTTTTAATTGTAAGTTCTTTAGTCTAATTCAATGCTAATCTAATGGATAGGTTTCTCTGCCTGTTGCAAAACATGTCAAGGCCTGGTACCCCCGGCCGCGGGTTTTGGCTCTGCAGCCCATACATTCTTCGTGAATAGTACACAAATTTTCTCAAGACATGATGTCTTGAGCTGTGAATCAACCTCCTGATTCTCGTTATTCGGATCTCAATAAGACATCGTCGCTCAATCATCTCCCCTGACGGGATATACATCCTTCATCGGAGAGGATGGTTCCATCCCATTCTTCTTTCTTTCATCCTATCTCTTCGTTTCCTTGATCATTTTGCAGAGGAACTAGGGGCTCAGGTTACCGACATTTTCTTTTTAATCTCTGTTTTACATCCACTGCCGTCATGGATATTAACCGAAGACACGCGCAGGCCGTGGTTCTGCCAGTTCTATCTTTCGTCTCCATTGCTGTGGCTATTCCGCCCTTAATTCTGCATGGAAAGAACCGCAATTTCCCTGCTACCAGTCTGATATTCTGGTCAATTCTCCTCAACTTGTTCAACATCATCAATTCTCTCATATGGCCCACGGACAACGTGGCATCGTGGTGGGACGGGTCTGGTCTCTGCGATATCGAGGTCAAGTTTATGGCTGCCAGCTACGTGGGCATCCCAGGAAGCCTGGCCTGCATCTTTCGAAGTCTTGCAATTGTACTGGATACAGATCGGGCCACATTAGTCCCGAGCAAAGGTCAACGTTGGCGCAATCAGTTCATGGAGATTATGTTCTGCATTGCTGTTCCAGTCATCGCAATGATTACACATATCGTCTGGCAGAAGAGTCGATACTTGCTATTTGCCATCTCAGGATGTGTGAACAACTTCGACGAAAGCTGGGTTAGTCTCGCCTTTGCATGGATCTGGCCGCCGATTATCTGCCTCATCGCAGCATACTATTGCTGTAAGTATACTCCAAATATATTTCATACAAACAATCTCCCGTTAACTAAACACCACAGGTCTGGTCCTCATCCGCGTACACAAGTACCGAAGTGACTTCGCAAACATCCTCCGCGCCTCCAGCAGCAATCTCAGCAAATCCCGCTTCCTCCGCCTCTTCTTCCTCGCTCTATCAATGCTCATCTGCATCCTCCCACTCCAAGGCTATGTCGTTTACAAAGACTTAATACTCTCTCTCCCCTGGCACAAGTACTCCTGGAGCAGAATCCACAACGGGAAATGGAACGACATCGAAATGGTCCCCATCGACGGCACCGTCTTCTTCGACCGCTGGACCCCCGTCGCATCAGGCTTCATGATCTTCATCTTCTTTGGCTTCGGCCGCGATGCAACACGCATGTACCGTACTGTCTTCTGGTATCTCGGACTGGGCTACTGCTTCCCAGGCATACAGCCCCCAACAGATACTCACAGCACGACCCCTTCCCCCGCGCACGCCTCAACAGCAACCACCCTCGTCGGCAGCATCGGCTCCCGTGCCAAATCGCTGTTTTCCCGCCAGAAGGAATCAATCGCTACTTTTATCTCTACGCATGGTACATACAACGATCTTGAAAAGGGTACTTCTTCCCGTTCGTCCCGCCATAGCGATGGCAGGTCGACCAAGAAGTCGCGATGGGGTAGTTTACCCTGGTCGCTCTTTAACAGACGTCAGGCTCGTCAAGATATTGATGGGACTCTACTCACTGACCTCCCCGGCGGTACCTTGCAGACTGTCTCCACGAATGCGTGGGCTAGTCACCGTGATAGTCGGGACTTGTCCAGTGGGCCTACTTCCCCGGAGCTTAATAAGGATTTCATTCATGTGCGGCAGGTTATTAGCCAGCAGAGTGAGGTTAGGGTTCAGGTCTAGTGGGCTTGTTCTTTCTTCTTCGGAGTTTTATCTGGGATTGCAGTGGCTTAATATGGTTTTCTAATCTTACCTTCACGTTAGTTTAAGTTTATGGGAATCTACACATGAAAGTAATACTACTTAAGTATTATAACATAATTTGCGTGGTCTAGTGACTCTCGTGCAAAATGCAAAATGAAAAATGAGAAATGAAAAATGAAATTCTTCGAATCTCTTTCTGGATAAATGTTTGTTGGTAAACAAGTGTAGAACTTCGCGGAGAACCTTTATATATATATGCCACTACCCCTACGAGAAACATAGAGAATGCTAATTATTAATCGGTATGCCTCAACATAGGTGGTTAAGGACAATCTTATCCTTCAATTTGGATACAGGAAGGTAGGAATTGCCGAAGCAGTAGTATAGTCCACATGGTAAGCCCCAGGGCTATCGTAAGTCCTTGTAAGCTGTCGCGCGTACGAAATGGAATAATAAGCCAAGGCTTGAATCCGGAAAAGATAATACATCGAACCCAAGAATCGAGCTTTTGGCATACCTAGGTATGTACTACACCACACGCTATCACGAGTGAATTCATACACTACAAAATGAAGTGTATTCAGGGTATAATCGTACAATATAATCACACCGCAAAGGAAGATTCACTCAACCCCACCAGCTCCAAAATGGAACTAGCAACAAATTTAGATTGATACGGAGCCTCGATCAAGAAATCTACCGAGACTCGTCACTGCCGTGATCGGGTCGCTTAAGGACCTCAAGAGTGCCTAGAAGGGTGTTAGATTGAACCTTCATGGTCTTTTTGTTTTGTTCCCAGAGAGTGGCAGCAAATTGAGAAAATGGAGGATCGACATACGCTGCACAACGTTCAAAGTGGACCGGGAGTTGCCGTCGCCATCTTCCCAGGTGACCATTTTGGCATCGGCTTCGACGAACACGACGGTTCTGCGGGAACGAGGTTAGCTCATATGCATCAAGCTAAAGTTTAAATTGGTGTATGGGTGCAAGTGGACAGGGCCAATTGAGGAACAGGGGAATCCCATAGCTCAGCTCCGACCGCTCAACCCACGAACATGACATGAAGGAGTAATGTCTTATCCGAAGGCGCGTCGCTTCACCGCCAAATCCGCATGTCATAGGTATGTCCAAACAGGCCTGCGCGATCCCCATGCAGCTCTCAAGCGCGAAAGCAAGCTGTCGCTCTCGATCCGTATGACCACGCGCGCAGACCTGCCGGATCCAAGCGGCATACACAACCGACAGAAAAGACACATTCCAAGTAGGCAGTGTTGTGGCTCGCACAAGCTAACAAAATATCAAGAACATCCACTTACCCCTTCTGCAAACCAAGGACGAAATCGCGCTGGGAGCCCTCGGGGACGAAGTTTGTGACGCGCCACCAGCTCGTCTGGCGGTTTTCGCGGTTGCCATGGGTTGTAGCAATATTGTACCTGACGATCTCCTGGCCGGAGGAGGTAGCATGGAGCTCGGGCTCAGCGCCGAGGCGGCCGGTCAGGGTCAGACGGGCGATGGAGTTGGCGGGCGAGGAGCTGAAGGCGCGGGCAGTCTGGGGGACATTGGCCATGCGCATGGCTGGGCGCAGAGAGGAGAGGAAGGCAGACATGGTTGGATGGAGGATGTGTGGATTATGGATTACCAAGTACAGTTAGAATAGGTTAATTGGGATTTGTTTTGGCGTGTTTGGTGATGCTGATAACGCCACGTGATCCGGACACGTCGCTACCGCTTTCGGATGTGATACGGGGGCAGCAGACACTAAGTTGGGCTGCCCAGCTATTACTGTTATTATTATGCATTTATTATTGGGTTGAGTCAAGGATTTTGGTTGCAATTGATATATCTCCTTGGAAATAGAATTGGATACTCCGTAGTCATTTCGACGAAGCTCATAAGCTTAGGTTACAGAGCTATAGCTCTACCCCGGAATCCCCCCCTTGTGCGGGATTCTATTCACGGGTGCAGACAGCTATGAGCTCCAGAATTATAAATTCAACGTCTCAAGTCCCGAGTTCAAACAAAAATGCAAGGATGAAAAAAGCAAAGAAATGCAAATCAAACAACGAGGCTAATTCTATTATTCTGAAATCCTTTATACGCCATGTGAATGCCAACACGAACACGACAGGGTATGACCTTTTAGCTTGATCACGTCACAATCCATCACATCCGACTGTCCCGAAGACTGTACAATCATACAATCATACTCCGTACAATCGTACAATTTGTACTCCGTACTCCGTACACTTCTACGGAGTACACCGCACACCAAACTGGAAATGGCAGCCGATAGGCAGATCGGCTAGGGGGGGGCAGATCCCAGCGGAGAAGCTGCAATACCGCTGATTGATTGAGCCAGAGACCGAAAATAAATTAAGATAGCTGTTGTCTCAGATGCACTCCTTACATTGTCAATCAGCGGCCCAACCACGTCGCTGCAGGAGGGGCGTTTGCGAGGCGTCAACAATGGCTAACATGGCTAACATGGCTAACACGGCCTAGAGCTGCAGGCATCTGCAGGACAATGGTGAGATTGGTCAGGTCAAAGGTCAAACTTAAAGATCAAATTGCACAAGGTCAAATATTCGCTAAAGTTGCAAAATCGATAGATCGGGCTGTGATAGTCAAGGCGCGGCGCCACCCGTGGAGAAGAGTAGAGTCTCTGCTATTTTTCATTTTTTTTTTCCATCACGAAACTGTGGACTTGAAGGTAACCGACGGATCATTGCCTATACGCGAGGGATGACAGCTCACTCGCATTAGATCTGCAGGTGTGTTGTTCAAAAGCTTCGAGAGTCAAGACGCTAGAAGAAGAAAAAAAAAACAAAAAAAAAAACAATAGTCCCCTAGAACCCGCAAAAAAACGAGGATTCATGGTTGAATGGCAATATTCGGCGAAAAGAGAAAAGATAATTAAGCCACAAGATGGGGACATGAGGATCTCTTCTCTCTCTCTTTGGTCCGTGCCAATGATGCTAGTCCGAATGGATGCAAGTTCATTTGTTAGATCGACCATTTCCTCGATCGGTGGGGGCAAAAGTAGATAGCTCAGGTACAATCGCGTGGCTAAATGTTATTGTCCTCTTATATTCTTCCTAGGGTTCAGACTGGGTTCTCTCTCCTGTAACTAATCAAACTCAAATTCATGTGAAATGAGTTCTTTTTCTCTTTTTCGTTTATATGTAGGGAGGTTTAGGGCTGCTCTCCGTTTGTCCTTTTTTTTTCATTTCATTTCTTTTCTATACCCTATGATGTGCCCCTAACGCCACGTCAATTAATTCCTTTTTTTATTGTTAATTATTAATATTCGTGTACCTCCAGGGCTCCCCCGAGGTCTATATTGATTTCGCGCGCCAACCCTGTGACTAATATTGTGGGATATCCATGGATGTGAAAGGCGTGTTGGTCTTACAATAACCAAAGACACTTCACGAAGAATCAATTGCATTTCGCTTTGCGAATCCAGCCAAGATGCGTTGGTCTTTGCTATTGGCCCTAATAGTGTCCCTCTTCCTACTGGGGACATTGGCAGCGCCAGCTTCAGGCCCAGGACGACGCGATCTGGAAGTCAACAACCTCGAGGCTAGACAAGAAAAGGAAACGGACCCTACAACGACAGAGAATACTGCCAGCGAGGCCACGACGGCAACTCAAACAGATGCGTCAAAAACAGTAACCGATGCGTCAACAGCTACCGAAGCTACAACCTCTGGCGGTACTACCTCAACTACTGACACGACCGCTACAACCCATGCCACAACTCATGCTACGACGACTACTTCTGCCGCTTCCGCTGCCTCGACTGTACCCTCGCTCGATGGAACAACTGCATCTTCCCAGCAGCAAACGGCAGACTCCACTAGACCAACCTACTCCGGTGGCCTGCCAATCAAACCGGTAATCACGCCGGCATGGGGTGTTGGGGGTTTTATACTAATTGCCCTTGGGGCTGTCCTGGCCTTCATTGGTGTCCGCCAACAATGGTATTCAATTTTTGATCCTGCGATGACAATAACATTTGCTAACAAAGAAAAGGGTCCAAATCTTGCTCTCAACCGGATTCCTTAGCGCATTGGGAGTTACCGTAAGTTCTGTACTCGAAAAAATAATAAAGAACAAACCTAACCAATCTCTATACAGGTCCTCATTATCTATGTAATGAGCCCACCGGTAAGCAACGCTGTGCAGGGCGGCTATCTCGTCGCCGTCTTCTTCACCGGCGCTGTGTTCGGTGGTCTATCGCTCGTCTTCAGGGAAATCTGCGAGGGACTGGGCTGCCTACTGGGCGGTTTCTGTCTGAGCATGTGGTTCCTTGCTTTGAAATCCGGTGGCCTTCTAACCGCAAGTGCCCCCAAGGCCGGTATGATCATTGCCTTTGCCGTGGGATTCTACTCCCTATCATTCAGTCACTATACACGGTCATATGGCCTGATCGGATGCACCTCATTCGCCGGTGCAACTGCCTTGGTCCTTGGAATCGATTGCTATAGTAGAGCTGGACTGAAAGAGTTTTGGTTATACATCTGGGGTAAGTCTAATATTTTTCTTTCCAAATTGTGCATAGTTGCTGACGAATCCAGGATTGAACCAAAACGTCTTCCCTCTCCGAACGGACACCTACCCCGTGACACGTGGCATACGTGTTGAGCTCGCCGCGAATATTATTATTGCTGTTCTCGGGGTAATCTCTCAGATCAGACTTTGGAATCTCATCAAGGAGCGCAGAGCCAGGGAAGAAGCTTCCCGCCTAGAACACACCCGAAAGATCGAAGAAGAAGATGCCGAAGTTGGTCGCCGCCTTGAGGAAAAGAATATCCAAGAGCGTGCCGAATGGGAACTCATCTACGGAAACGGAAAGGCCGCCGATAGCAAAACCGCCTCGGTTTCAGAGACTGCTGTTGGTGACTCGCGACGGGGCTCGGATGGGTTCGACTCCTCTGGCAACGACAAGGAGGGTGAGATCGAGCTCAAGGAAATGCCGAGCCCGGATGTTTCGGGTAGTGCCTCTGACGACGAGAAGAACCACCAGGGTGAAAGCAACACTCGTGAACTTGAGGCTGTGCCGGAGGAGGATTCATCCCAGCAGGGTCAGTCAGCAGACCAGGAAAAGGGTGCTGAGAATGAGGGTCTATCTGATGGAAAGACGCCGAGACCTACTACACCTGTTATCACCCATGTCCTTGGCGAGGGCAATGATGACGCCTCTGAGAACGGTGCTGATATCGGTTCAGAGGTTGGTACGCCGCGCTCGAAAAGGTTCTCTGGCAGAGAAATGTTGAACCGGCTCTCTTGGCGGAACAGCAATGGTGTGACGAATCCTTCCGAGTCTCAGGAGAAACTGGTGACTCATGATGATGCCAGTTCTTCTGTACTGGGAGTTGTCGATGATCTCCATGAGATGAGCGTCGGTTGCCCGAGTGTTATCTCGGATGCTGATGTTGACGATGGTGTTGAAAAAGTGCAGCGAGAAATTAACGCTGAGCTAGCTCCGGAGAAGGACTCCGCAGATGTAGAGATCAAGTCGAATGCCGGTTCACAAGCTGTCCAAGATACTGGACTCCATGTCGATACAACCAAAGCCCAAAAAGACGCCGAGAAAGTGATTACCGAAGAGACAGCTGTCAGAAAGACTGTCCAACAGGTATCTCCTCCCGAGAGCACCGTTGCCGACAGTCCTTTGGAGAATTCCAGCATCTCCGAAGCGTCGGAGAAGCCCCAATCGCCGGAAACTCCCGCAACAGATGTTGAAGCAGACATTCCAGATGCTTCGAGGAAGACTGAGGAAGTCAAGCCCACATCTACATTGGAGCCATCACCTCTGAACAATACAGAAAGGGAAAAGGCGGAGGATAGTAATGAAGATCGACCTTCTACTGCTGAAACCATCAAAGCCGAGCCCATTCCTGAGCCGGTTGTATCTTTGCCCGAGCCCAAGGTTGAGCCACAGATCAAAGTGCTCAAGAAACTGGATGCGTCAAACGTCAAATGCATCCCCGAGCAAACATCACGAGTGATCCATTCGTACCGCACGAACGAATGGGCCAAGCACCTTGCCGATGCGGACACCCCTGAAATGGAGCCAATCGAGTTCGAACCTGAACCCGAAGTAGAAGACTCAGAGGAAGTTCACGAGACCGCGGCATTTGTTGATGTAGGCGGTCTTCTCCAGACACCTCTCACTGCACAACCACCACCAATTGTGAACAGGCCTGAATTTGATGACATGGACAATCAACAACCAGCCTACATCTCATCGCTACCCTCGCCGGATATTCCCCGGTCCAAGACAAGGACAGGTGCGCAAGGTCTCACCAAAGCGAATCCAAATTTAACCCGGAACAACTCGACAACTTCAGTCAACGTCCTACGCTCAGCTTCTGGCCCACTTCCTACTCAGGAATTGGGAATGACGGCGAGGCGCAACACATCGACTCCCATGTTGACAATCACTACTGCCAACGAGCCCAAGGAAGCAGAGCCATCGTCACGCTGGAATGGACCACCTCCCCTCCTCGCAGTCCGCGAGAATATGGTCCGAAACCGCATGTCCTCAACATCCAACCGCTTCGATCCCTGGGCCGCACGCAATCTATCCCGACAGTCCCTACCTGATATGGCGCCCCTCGTCTCCCCAATTTCACCACCGCTCTCCATCCCCGAAGAAACGGAGATAGAACATGAACAAGTCCAACCCAACGAGGACGACATCCCACTTTCCAAGCGGCGCGCCCTACTACAGCGCCGCACGGTGCAGTCCCCATCTGCATTAAGCCTTGCCAATCTCGAGGATGCCCAATCCCCAACGTATACCCCACCAGCTCCCGCCGGCGAGCTGAACCGGTCTGCTTCAAGAATGGCAGCGTGGCGACAATCTGTCCGCGAGGAAATCACTCCCAAGCAAGATCCTTTGGCCCTCCAGTCCAGACCCCTCAGCCCGATCAGCCCCACTGACCGGCGCACTACATGGAACTCTGTGCAGCAGATGCGCGACGCCTCCTCTGCTCAGCTGGGCGATGCCATCGCAGACGGCATGCAGCGTGGCAACATGACGGATCTACATCGCCAGGCAATGCGTCGTATGCAGGCTTCGGCAAATCGAAAGCTGTAGTGCCCATGGTTCATTCATTTTACTCGATACCCTTTGATTTGATTTATTTTTATTTTTTTTATATATATACTAGGTGTTGTTATTACACACCATGGCGATGTCTCTTTCCAACGACTTTATGAAGTATTTATTGCATCCATGTCTATAATTACTATTTGATAATGTATATTTTTGCCCAATTCATGCCTATGCAGCAAGTAAGACGGTCTTACCGAGCACAGCCGAGACTTGGTCTGAATTGAAATGCAGTTCGTCATTGATAATAGCAATAGTACCGCGATTAGCGTTTGCTAGAGTGTGCATACTATACCCAATAAAAGCCGAGATGAAACAAGGGACGGTGGATTAATCACAGTGAAACCGGGGGGCAAACGACTCGCATATATTTTATGGTGGATTATTGGATGTGTATCCCTTTCGAGTCTCTGTCACTTTGATATAAGATATAGAATCCTTTTTCATGTCCAATTTTCTATTTTTCTTTTTGTTATTTAGCCAGAGTCAACATTATATACGCCAAGCAAGCTTCTTATATACGGATTTACAAGGATTTCTCGAATTTCATCTCGAATTTCACCGACAAATTCAAACCTCCTTTCTTATCCCTCTAATTATTTTCTAATCTTATTTCTCACACTCATTTGTTGTATGTCCACATAGGGCACTTTTTCCTGGCCCGGTCTCCATCTCCACTCCAGTTCTCCCCCTCTCCTTTCTCCCCTCAAAACGGCGTCCTTAAAATCCCCCGGACCTCAATCGAGGGAGGAAGAAGCATACTGTTATCCACGCGGTCAACAATTCCTACCCCGGCCTCAAGCCAATCGCGCACCCGTGGAGTCAACTCCGTCATTCGTTCGCGCCCAGCGGCGACAGTGCGTCCCGATCTCAGGCCCGCCGTCGCTTCTCCGCCCACCAGCAGTCCGACTCGCAAACCCAGTCAACCACGTCCCACGAATAACCCCAATAACCGTCCGCCCCCACCAATCGGACGAGAGTCTCCCCCTAGGCTTCGGCCACTCCCGCGACGCCCATCCCCTCCTCAGCGTCCCAGAGCGACGCCGCAGCCGCCTAACCCCGTCCCCGAGCAGCCTACTCGTCGAGCGCAGCCAGGGGGAAACAGAAAGTGGCCGCACTAGCATTGCTCTGCCTAGACGACACCGTCGCAGCGAAGAATTCACAGAAATGGCAGCTGCGTTCGCGGGCAGCGCTGCGCGCGAAACGGAGAACTTGCGTCCTCCCGAAGCTGTTCACCTCACACAGAACGGAACTCGTCAGAACGACCGTCCCCGCCACGCTCAGTCACAAACTTCCCTCCGCTCTCAGTCTCAGATCGCTTCTGTCCCTTCGCATACTGGTCAACCGCACGCCGATGTCGCTGAGGAACTTGCTTGGGGCCCGGCTCACCCTTGTTTCCCGCATATTAATCCCCATGTGCCTATCGGGTCGAGGGAGCATATGACAACGCGTGTGATTCGGATCCGGCGCGATTGGATGATTAAGGGTGATTTGGCGCCGACGTTTTCAAATCTGTATCCTGAGATTCTCGATCCGTTGTTGTCGGAGCAGGAGTTTCGACGGGTGATTTCTACCGTCAATGATGGCATTGTCAAGGCATTTGACCCATTCAGCTTTCGGAATTGGTTCGATGGCGCATTGGGTTTGTTGACTGGCTGGGTATGGGATGATCTTAACGCCCCCGCGACAAAAAGCCAGCTACAGCATGTCGAGGCTTGGTTGGAGACTTGGAACCGTGAGGTCGGCGCCAAGGATGGTGTTTATATCTGGAGCTTGAGGCGGACGGCATATATGTCGCTTGATATCCAGATTCCCGATCCCAAGGTTGGCATTGTACCCAGTGAGGCACCTTCGGCTCCTAATACCAGGCCAAGTACTGGTATTGGGGCTGGATCTTAATGGGATTTTTGTCGGGCTGGAGTGCGCCGTTTCCCCCCTTTTGCTTTTTGATTGTACATCTTTGTGATTTGTTCCCTCCCTTGGGACCTCTGCATGATATCCATCCCGCGGCTGTTTTTTTCGACACCGGATCTTTCCTTATATACCTTCGTCTTTCGAGTTCGAGGCTTCCTTTTAATCTTTTTGTGATCTGATACCTTTCTTTCATATTTCTTCTGTTAGCTTCGTCTACATATCCCTGTTGATTCCCCTAGGGGCTACTTTACCCTGATTTCTTATTGTCATCTTGACCATGCCTATTTGTCCATATCTGGCCGTCATTCTGCATTCTAACCTTTAGACTTGTTGACATTCTCAAAAGAATAATATCGCGGATTTGCTTTCTCTCCGCTTTAATGCTTATTTACCTTGATGTTTAATAGAAGTAGAACACCCCCTGGTCCATATGGTACTTATATATTTAGCCAGTATTTGCTTTTCCTGCATGGCAAGCCTTCTACAGTTTCTGGTATCCATTCCCGACAAGCCATACGGAGTACATTGGGGGAGAATATCAACACAACAAGTAAGCATGTATATCAAGCTCAATTCCGGGTATAGTCCACCATGGATCTATTAACTTCATTCCAAAGCCTATACTTTTGTCACTAATCTAAGATAGTCCCTTCAATGTTTCCTGACCCTTCTCATCCAAATCCGGATACTGTCTTAGATTACACAAATCCTTCCAAAATGCCTTGGCATCTTCATCTCCCTCGTCATGTGCGCCTAAGCGCTCTTGCAGCAAATTCTTCCATTCAACGTCCATATCTGCAAATCCGAAAGAAGCCGAGACATATTCAGATAGGAAAATAGGCAGCATACATGCACCATAGAAAAGTTTAAGGTGGCTAGAATAATGGCATCGTTTTTGTTGGTCGGATGTCCAGCCACATGCGTGCAGCCTTTGTCGGACATGGTTGGAAATTCAAACGAGGTAGGTTTGATGCAGCAGATGGAGTTTGGTGGATGAAAGAGGGAGAAGTAGGCTGCCTTTTGCTTATAATGACAAGCATAGGATGGATGGCTTCAAGGCTATGAATACTAGAAAACAACGTAGAGGCCACATGCCTTAGCCGAAGATACCACTCTTATCCGTTCTTTCTTTCCTTTTGTTTTTAGATTTTTAGGACATTAGCAGATTTCAGACGGCAGGAGAATACATGCACCTAAAATATATGTACAACATAGTCGGTTCATCCACTGAAGTTGACCTCCTTTTATACCTCAGGCGGTGTCGATCCACCCCCACCCCTGTTTCCGCAGCTCTCCAACTTCCATTCCCAGGAGCAACTCGACTCATCACAACAATATGCTCTCGGGGATCCTCATATTTAACCAGAAGGGCGAAAACCTCATTTTTCGCGCCTTCCGCAGCGACTGTCGTCCGCGACTAGCCGACATCTTCCGCATTCAAGTCATCTCCAATCCCCAGGTGCGCTCGCCGATCCTGACCTTGGGCTCGACGACCTTCAGCCATGTCAAGCACGAAAACATCTATTTGGTAGCTGTGACCAAGAGCAATGCCAATGCCGCGCTGGTCTTCGAGTTCCTCTACCGGCTGGTCATGCTGGGTAAGAGCTATTTCGGGAAGCTCGACGAGGAGGCCGTGAAGAACAATTTCGTCCTGATTTACGAACTGCTCGATGGTAAGAGATGGAAAAGGCCCAATGCCCTAGAAGGAGACCCTAACAATTGATGATACAGAAATCCTCGACTTTGGATACCCCCAGAACACCGATCCAGATACCCTGAAAATGTACATCACAACCGAAGGCGTCAAATCCGCCATCACCAACAACCCCACAGACTCCTCCCGAATCACCCAACAAGCAACAGGCGCTATCTCCTGGCGCCGCTCCGACATAAAATACCGCAAAAACGAAGCCTTCGTCGACGTAATCGAAGACGTCAACCTCCTGATGTCCGCAACAGGCACCGTTCTCCGCGCCGACGTCAACGGCCAGATCGTCATGCGTGCCTACCTCACCGGCACCCCAGAATGCAAATTCGGCCTGAACGACCGTCTCCTTCTAGACACCGGCGAGACCTCCAGCAACATGAATAATCCCGGCGGCGGCAACGGACTCAGCACATCAAAGACCACGCGCGCCGCGGCAGGCTCCGTCACGCTGGAAGACTGCCAGTTCCACCAGTGCGTGAAGCTGGGCCGTTTCGACGCAGACCGCATTATCTCCTTCGTGCCGCCGGACGGTGAGTTCGAGCTGATGCGCTACCGCGCCACAGAGAACGTCAACTTGCCTTTCAAGGTGCACCCGATTGTGCGCGAGATCGGTACCACAAAGGTCGAATACAGTGTTGCTATTAAAGCCAATTACAGCTCCAAGCTCTTCGCTACAAATGTGGTTATTCGTATCCCCACGCCGCTTAATACTGCCAAGACTACGGAGCGCACGAGCCAGGGCCGCGCCAAGTATGAGCCAGAGCAGAACAATATTGTCTGGAAGATTGCGCGTTTCTCCGGACAGTCGGAGTATGTGCTTAATGCCGAGGCAACGCTTACGACTATGACGCATCAGAAGGCTTGGAGTCGTCCGCCGTTGAGTCTTTCGTTTAGTTTGCTCATGTTTACCTCTTCTGGTTTGCTGGTGCGCTATCTTAAGGTCTTTGAGAAGAATAACTATAGCTCCGTCAAGTGGGTGCGCTACATGACTCGCGCAGGTAGCTATGAGATTCGGTATGTGTTTTATCTTTCTGCTGGTGTTATGGTTTTTGTCGCTAACTCAAATCGCTTCATTTAGATTCTAATATCGAAATTTCGAGGTGATTTTGGTTCGTCTGGGAGAGAATTCCATCGAGCAATGTTGATATCAATGGACCTGAGTCCAGTTTCATGTTAATTTTACTTTGCGCAGCACAATTGGTGTCTGGCGTTGGATGGAGCCATATACATACTGGATTTTTCACAAATATCCAATTCCTCATTTCCCGTACCTTGAATATATGCTTGTAGGTGAGTTTGAGGTTGAGCACTAGGGAAGCACTAGGGAAGCACTAGGGATATTCAGAACCATGGCAAAAATTTGGAGTTGCATGATAGCAAGGTTTCACTCTGCTCCAGGCATATAGGGTCAGATAAAAACTCGGTCCTACCAACTGAGCCGAGAGAGCCGGTTGGTCAAAAACAATATAAATACGATGAGATGATTGTAACTAGTATGCATTGAGCGATAGTCAAAATATACGCCTACTTTCTTATAGTTGGGGATAATAGATAATGAAAAATATAAGTCAAGTTGGTAGTAGTAGATAGTAGTACAATTCCCAAACAAACAACAGGTGTGGAAGAGTAAGTCACACAGAAAGCACAGTATATGAGCAGGAAAAAAAGAAACAGAAGCATATTCACATAGCCCGAGTAGAACGGAACTCACAACACCGGACAAAGCAAAAGAAAACAAGCAATTTGTGCTGGTCAATAAACAACAAACCGAAAATAAAATAAACAACAGATACAAGAAGGTATGATAATACAGGGGTGTTTTGACAAAGAAATCAGGCCAAGTAAGGCCAATGGGAATAGGGTCAGTCACAGGGTGGTACAGAGATCATATAATACATTAATAAAAGACAGTAATAATTGCCAGAAGCAATATTCAACGACGACGCGGGCGCAGGCCGACACGACCCTCACCAACGAGGGACTGCCACCTAGGCCCGACGTGGCTGCGGCCCATTTGGCGCGCGCACTCATCCCATTCTTGCTGGGAGAGACTAAATTTCTCAAGAACCAGCTCGAGAAGGCGTTGGTCTTCTTGCGGGGTCCAGTCTTGTGGAGCCGAAGGAGTGTGTTCCTGTTCCTCTGTCACCTCGATGGAGGGCAGAGGCGCGTCTGGGTTGACGGGTGAACCAGCCGGGATGTCATAATCCATCTGGCGACGAGGAGGAGAGGGAGGAGATTGGGTGACAGGAGGAGAGTGTAGAGAGTAAAAGTCTGTAGAGGAAATACCGAGAGGCATATTGTAGGGAACGTGACGGCGGCGTTTGGGAGTCGCGAAGCGGTTGCGCGGGCGACTCATCTCCGCGTCGCTGTCATCGTCATCGAAAATGTCGCGGCGGCGCTTGTTTGCGCCGCGCGCGGGTGCGGATGGAGGAGGGGGTGGTGAGAGAGCGGCGGTTCTGGGTGGTGGTGTTTGTCTAGGAGAGACTGGGCGCGCGGTCTTTTGCGATCGCGGCGAGCGACGGGGTGTGTTGAAGGGGAGGGGGCTCTGGAGGCGTTGGGTTTTCACTGATCGGGATGAAGGCGTGGGTGATCTGTTGAGTAGAGACTGTAGTGCGCGGCAGGTGCCGAGGAGACCGTTGCCCGATGGAAATCCTGTGTCGGATGGGGGAGGAGTTGAGAATAGGCGACTGGGAGTGAAGCGAGACGACCGGCGCACTTCGCATGGGAGGGCGGATGGGAGAAGCATGATTGTAGATATAAATTGAATTGCGCGATTTGAGCGATTTGAAGTTGGTTTTGAAGATGAATGATATCAAAAAGAGAGAGAGTCAACGAGTTGTTGCGCGGTCGCGCGATTTGTGGGTAGGCTGCGATTGCGCCGGAGGCGGTTGCGATGCGCGACGAGGGAGTTGAGGATGCGAAAATGAATGGATGATCTTCTCGTTGAAATGCGCTTCGATTTGCACCTTTTCCGGGGGATGCGACAGCAAGTTGGTGATATGAATGTTTTGGGTGAGTTGTAGGGGAGAAGAAGTTGGAGGGGAAAGGCCGATAAAAAGAAAATTGGGGCCGCAAACGGTCAAGCGAATGATCTCCCCGTGTAACGTCAGGTTTATTTTAGGTCAAAGAATGTGGATTTCTTGATTTCAGATTCGAAGTTCCAAAAGAACAATGAAACACTTGAAACAGTTGAAACACTTGGAAAAAGAATGGAGTGTATGAGAAAGGTCTCAAAAAGGGTCAACGAAAGTGATGATAGGAGTGATGATAGGAATACTAGATAGGACCAGGAATGAAGGCCTTGATACCTTTCTATTATACTTGTAGCTACTCAAGGACTTGGAAGTGTAGAACCTCCAGTGAAACAGTATACTAAGGAGTCTAGGACAAGAGGGATTACATGCAAGGCGCATACAAAGAGAGGGCAACAGGCACGAGGCACCCCTGAGACACTTTTTTTTTTCCAATTACATTTCCTATTTGGGTAACAGATCGACCCTCGAGTTTCTTTGAATTTTCTTGAAGATCATGATTGTGTTGTATTGCAATGGAATTCAAGCCTGTACTAGTAATGTCAATGGCGTTGGGCTGCATACCAAGTATCTGAGCACGGCCCCAGACGTTAGACGCGCTAGGTGATCTATTTTTTTGATCTCCTGATCTCCATCTTTGCCACTGGGGGATGTCGCGTTTTAATAATGATCTGAAAGAGGGTGAAGTTCCCTTTCTACTGTTCTCCTACCAAAGGCTTCTACCCTTCACCAGCCTAGGAGACTTATTCCCTGCCACGCCAGCCCTCTAGGATTCTAGGACTCTAGGACTATAGGACCTTTGAATACTGGTCTATGAACCTACTCTTAGACCTTGTAAATATCCTGGTGGAATGGCTGAATTGTGGCATAATTTTCAACGCGTTGACGCGTCGCGCGTGTCGCGTAACGCGATGTGACGCGCCAAGACTTTTGAGCCCTAACGTGCTGTATGAAGTATACTCTCTACTATGTACTCCGTACTCCGTAGTACCAATGGATTACAGCATGTATGGTGTGAATCAACGGACCACTATGGAGTACTCGTGGGTCAATGCTTAGAATGCCATGTGCCCTGTAGGATCAACCAGGGTCATCCCACTCGGGGCATTTTCTATACTGTACTGTAAGAAATCTGATTGCCCTTGCTTCTCCTTACAGGGGGGAGTACTCACCCCAACTCGTGCAAAGATACAGCCTGCATTATCTTGCAGAGTCTGCAGAGCTCTGCATCTACCGCATTGTGGGGTGCAGACTGGCTGCACACTGCGGGCCGACAAGGCTGCTACAGATCCATAACACATAGATTCATTCATTGCTACACTAATTACGATGTACAAATAAAATAGTTGGTAAATAATATTTCGTTCGTGCCAATCAAAAAGGGCGATCTGCTCCTTGAAACCCAGCTTAACCAGAAAGGCTGATAGCGCCACTAGACCCATGACGGACTGAGTCCTGTCTACAATACCGAGTGGAGAACCTTCAAAGTACCCCGTAGCCACCCTCCATTCCAAGACCCGTGCTCCCAGCCACTGATCAAAATCCAATCTAATGCAAGGGGTAGCCCGAGATAAAATTATCTCTGGGCGTCATATGCTCACACAATGTTAGGCTTCAGGAAGTTAGGGCACAAGGAAAAGATCAATAGTACAGGGCAATAAACACCAAATCTAGAATAGATCAAAGTTTTTGATTTCCAAGGTTTTCCTCTCATATCCATAGATGGATGCTATCTAAGCTTCTCCTGCAAGATCCTGTGGCGTTCATGCAAGACATAAACCCCTTCCCACGGGCCCTGATGTCGATCATCTCCACATTCCTTTAGTCTGCGAGCCCTAATGTGGCTGGGATACTACTTGCCCCTCTAGGTCCCGCCTTGGAGCTCAGAGAGCAACATCCTAAGGTTTCGCAGGTTCACCTTGATGGCCTCATCATCTCAGACATCGCTCAATATGGCAGTTCTCTTGCAACATCACTCTCGCCCTGTCTTGCTTTCTGGAGCCAAAATTTGTGATTCCGCTGGCAATCACCCCTCTAAGCCCCGGTTCCTTTACTCCATACACTATTGCTTTTCGTGTCTTTTTCTTGGGAATACTATTACAGCGGACAGGAAGTTGTTATTGGGTCTAGGGGCTGTGTGCTATTCTGTCGCCCCAGACAGGTACCGGGCCCATTCTAAAAGAGGGCCTATAGAATCCGACTTGATGCTACAGTCTCCCTAGTAATTTAATGGCTATCAAAGAAGAGCCTGGTTTACAGCACTCGAGGTCGTCTTGTAAACCGAGGCCATCTACTCCGAGTCATGTGTACAATCAACCTCTCCATTACTCGACCACCTATTGGCGTGAAAGTGAGACCATCTCTCCAGTATCGCTACCGACCAACACCCCCCATTTCTATATTGGGTTCCCCCTCTTCTCCGTCCCCCTGCCCTACTCTCACAGTCACACGATAAGGATCCGCTATTCTGTTCGGTGACTACTAACCCCACCCCAGACATAGGGATAAGAATAAAGAGGCTACCCAAGTAGAAGTGGGCACACTAACTGGACCCTAGATGCATAGTGCCCAATAGACGGTGGAAGCCCTCCTATCCTATCCTTATCCGTGTGGTCAAAGTAACAGCTATTATTGCCTTCCCTTGCCCCCTCCTGTCCCTCTATGGGCCGTGGGCTATATCCTCGAAGGTTCAAGAACTATTGCCTGTGTAACTTGCTTCCCAGGGATGGCTATTGAGTGACGATGAAGTATCTTCTCGCTTTGCCGAGGATTATCCTCGATGATACTGGCCATCTTAGCTCTCAAACTTTTAACCCTGTTTTATGCTTGCTTCAAAGTAGAGAGTTCCCAGGCTTATTGCTTTCTAGGTAAAACAATGGAGAGGAAGAGAAATATATGCTAAAAATAGATGATATTTTCTTCGCCCATGGTAAACCCACAGCCAATATCTACGTAGGAATGGGATATTCATGGCGATAGTCACACCGCCAAACTTCAATGCTCAAAGGGTATCCAACACAACCTCATTGACCTTGCATTCTCTTGAAGCGTTCCTCCGCAGCCCTCGCTCTGCGCTCTCTCTCCAACCGCATCCTCATCTCAGGCGTCATACCTCTAGTCTCCTCATCTCTCCTTTCGGCTGCAGACTTCTCGACAGCGCCCACAGTACGACCACCAGATTTGGTCGTTCTCGGCCGCGCCGCCTTCTCGGCCTCTTCGCGTTTCAGGCGATCCAAGCTAGCCTTACGCCGGGTGGATTCTTCCTCCTCGGCAGCTTTGCGTTCTTTCTCAGCCCGACTTTCAGCGTCAGCTTTGGAGACTGCTGATGGCACCTTGGCTGCTTCCCAGTCCCATTTTGACTCGCCGAGGTCGTGACGAGCAATGCGGAAGGCGTCGCGCGTGGCTCGGTCGCCGGTGAGTTCGAATGGAGTTCTGCCTTCGTTATTTGCTGCCGTTGGATCGGATCCAGCTTTTGTGAGGAGCGACGTGACTACGGCTGGTGCATCGAGATTTGCGGCGAGATGGAGGGGTGTTGGGCAGCGGAAATTTTGTGGCGAGTCGGCAGGCGTAAAGGTGAAAGAGGAAGGTATGGAGTTGTTTGTGATATAGGACATAAGGGCGGGAACCTTTGAGCGGCGAATGAGTGCCTGCATTTGGGATGTGTGCAACAAAGCAGCTTCCTCTTCTTTTGAGAGTTTCGGCTTCTGTGGTTGCGGTTTTGGGACAGGCGTAGATGGTTTTGATTCCTCCTCTCGTCGCTTGGCTTCAGCCGCAGCCAGTGCGGCCTGGTCCACCTCGCTAACCTTCAATCGGGTCAACTCCTTGAATGACCGCATGAGCTCCCCTTGAGTCGCACGGCGAGTATTGAAGGGGAACCCTCGTATACGGGGATCGTTCTGCCTGAGGACCTGTCCGTCATATTGGCCGAAAAGAGTCTTTCGATTTGTCTTTCCCGTAGCTCGGACGAACAACAGCTCGGCTGTGTCAATCATCTCTCGCCAGTCTGACAACACCTCTCTGATATCCTTCTCAAGTGCAGCCTCGTTGTACCGGCGCAGACTTGAACCTGCCGAATGGGCAGCGCCGCGCGACGCATCACTTGCAGATTGCGAGCCACCCTGCTTTCGCCGCGTAGTGTATCGGTGGAACGTTTTGTGTGCAATGACCCGAGCCTGTCGGTCTTCAACTCCTCCTTGCTTCCGGTGGATCTCCGGTGCTAGCGAAACCAACATAGCCGCAAAGTGGCCACCGCCGATCATGCACATGAAAATGTGCGGGCCTGAAGCAGCGGGATCTGGCACGTTGCTTGCCTTGTTGGTGCGCGCTTTGACTGGCGCAAGCTGCTTTCGTCGCAAAGTATCAACCAGGTGGGCAGGCTCGTCCTGCTCGGCATTTGAGAAAATGGCCCTGTAGACGCCTAGGGACTTGTTCGATGGCAATCCCGAACTAGACAGCCAGAATATCGGGTGCTTCGGAGTGAGTGGTGCCTCGGTCATATCCGGATCTTCATTCGGGTGGGATAGCTTGGCCTGCTTTTTTAGCAGGGCGGACAACGTTGTACCCGCGGCCCCCTCTGCATCCTCCTCCTCTGTCTCCGAGGACTCAGAACCAGATATAGACTCATCTAGCTCTCCGATCGCCTTCGCGAATTCGATTTCCTCCAGAGGCGCATTCCCCCGCAGCTGGGCTTTGATATTATACCGGTGATGGTCCGAGCGGACATGGCTGCGCTGCTCCTGTACACTGTTGTAAGAGACCTTGCAGAGGGAGCATAGGTTGGAGGTTGCGATCGCAGAGTCCTGCGCCGCTAGTTCTAGGTCTATCGAAGAGGGTTCGGGTTCTTGTTCAGCGACAGGTTGGCTTGTGGTCTTGGCCGTTAAGCTTGCAAGAAGTTCTGGCGGCAGATCGTACACTGGAAAGATCAGCGGAATGGATCAACGACGATATGGGGCTTCGGAAGCGTACCATAGAGAGGCCTTTTCAGGAGCTCCTCCATTTGAGTCGTGTCGACCATGATGGGCTGGGCGAAGAATGTGTATTGAGACCGTGATGCCCCTCCAATGACGCTGATAAGTGGGCTCTTACCGCCTAAGAGCAATGCGGGCACTATGTGGACTATACGCGCTGAGCTGTCGCTTTTATGTCTAGATGCTGAATCTGCAATGATTTTGAGTCATAATTTTGAAGTTTGCTCAGCCTCATTTAGGATCTCGAGAACGTTCTTTTTCCATGAGTAATTCTAAGGCTTGTGCCCAGGTGGGCCGTGCTCGCAAATATCAACGAGTCGGCCTCCCGATTAGGAAATTACACCCATAGATACTCTTTTCTGTGCTCTACGGCTTCATAAAACATCATTTGTGACAATCCTTCTTTTCTCTAGCCCTACATATGTATACATAGCTATCTACTTTGTATACGCTTTACGCTTTTTTTGTCTTTTTTTCTGGTGTGCTCCTGAGAGGTTTGCAGGGTTTGCTTACTCTCGGCGCCTGAGGCACCCACTTCTTGGGGGCCTCAGGCCACTACATTCCTGGCACTCGAGCAAGTGCCTGGTAGCGGATGCTTACTACTACTTGTTGGTTAGTAAGCACACAGGGGTTTTATTGGGGGCCAAGTGGATGCTTGGCGCTGATGTAATACATTCTGTATTTAGCTAGTAATTAGTACTACCCAATGGAAACCATGCGATCCTAACAGAATCTCATCTGGTAGCATGTCTTGCTAAGGCCTTACCTTCTACGGTAAGCCGGCGGGGAGTAGTGGCATCCCCGTAAGAACCACGCTTCCTCGCCGGTTCCTGGGACCAATAAGCGCACCCAGGAAGCCAGGCAGCAGGAGAGGGCTTCGAACAAGCCCTTGCTGCGAGGAATTTTCGATCCAGGGACCACGAAGCAGTGTGCGGTAGACCGCTCGCCAAGCCGGTACCAGAGGCTTGATAACGGCGGTATACTAAAGAAACGCTGCGAGAGGTCAAGGATCCGTATCCTTAGGGGCGAAGTGGGGGGGGGGCCCTTAAGAAGCAGAAGCAGTTGGAAAAAGGATCAGAGCAAGAAGTCTCTAATACCAAGAATATCAACCCGCCGAAAACCCTAAAATCGAGACCACTTGCTGCAATAGAGAACTAACCTTTCGAAGAGGAACAGTAGTTCTAACAAGCGGAGACAATTCCGCTAATAGGCTAGGTAGTGATACCCGGAGTTTTTAGGGCTTATCTACCAGCGAATATGCAGAGAGCCTTTGACTGCTTACCGGAGGCACTGTAAGGGTTGGCAATTTTCTAATAAGTGACTAACAACCCGGAGATGATGGTAGTGTAATACGAAGCCATTGTCACGATGTTAACAACGTTTGACCCGGGCCTTACTTAGAACCTGAGGGCCACCGAGCTAAGAATCGGCCCTTATCTAGCTGAGATCGCCGGCCGCCTTAAAGACTTAGGCTAACTAGCTAAATACTAAGGCAGCTAGAAGGGTAACGCTGCTAACTACTAGCTGTACGACGTCGATGACTACTTTATACGCCGCTAAATGGTGAGTGGCCGAAGCGACGACGAAGTGTATAAGCTAGCCTTCGCCTCGGGCTTGCTGATGGGAGACGCTTATGTAAAGTAGAGGACGGCGAACTAATAAGTAGATATAGGACTTAGGGAACGAATCGCTACTTAGGGGGATTTTAAAACCTGGATTCGGACTAAGTTTGAGCTAAAGACGGTAGAGTCGGATTGCTTATACGAGTATATGTATAAGTAATAAGGGAACGACTCCCTGTCTATCTACTATGCTGCTTTGCTAGAACTATCCTGTAACTTACTAGAAAGCCTATCGGAGAGAGGGTATATCTTATAACTGGTATCGGGGCTAAGCCCGATACTCTGGGCTGAGTGGTTTAGGTAGTAGGGCCGATCCGAGACGAATGTTGAGGAAGTAGTTAATCTCCTACTAGAGCTCGAACGGAGTACCTAGGAAGCGTCTGGGTATAGCCGCCCTATACGTTACACTAAGATAGGACGTACTGCTCTACTCCCCGATACTATGGATCTCTTAGCTATGTAGGATATAAAGACTTACTATAAGTGTGGTAAGCTAGGATATATTAAGAGAAACTGTAAGGGAGAGGGAAAAGGATGGGGTTAGTAAGCTTAGGCGAACCTACTAACCCTCTCTCTAAGCCACGCCGTCCTGACAAGCAATACAATAGGCTTCGCTAAGAAGAAAGCGGGTGAGACGCCTAGAGAGCTATAATGAGGTTAAACGCACTTGGGGAAAACCTCAATTTCTTCGACGGCTCTCTCTATCGTCTTGCTGCGCTAGGAAACCCTATTACTTGCCATATACTGCTAGATTGCAGAGCAAGCTATATATTTGTATTATTGGGGACTGCTTATTGTCTAGGTGGTAAGTGGGATAAGCGTAGATTATTACTGGTTGTACTACCGAACGGGGAAATCTTATATACCTAAGGTAGGATAAGAGTAGTGATTCGCTTAGATAAGTGGACCGGTATAAAAGTGGTATAGACAGTCGATATAGAGGGATACAATATAGTACTTAGTAATAACTTCTTATATACACACAATCCCTATATTAGCTTCCCGATAAGAAGGATGTGGCTTACTGATTATAAAGGAGAGTACGAAGTATAGGCGGTAAACGACTAAGTGCTAGGCGGAGAGGAGAAAGGAATGTTAAACTTACTATTAAAGAGGGATGTCCGTCGGGCCCTAAGAGATAAAAATACCGAGTATACAGTCTTCTATGCTATAAAAAGCGGGAGCCTAGGCTATACCACTAACAATCTATGCCTGGCTAAGCTGCTTAGGAAGTTTACAGACGTCTTTTTGGATAACCTACTAAAGGAGTTACCCTCTAAACGCGACTTTGTTCACTATATTAATATAGGCACCGCTGATAACGTGAATATAAATATATATCCCTTATCCTACGAGAAGCTTAAAGAGCTAAGGAAGTAAGTAGAAGACTTACTAGATAGGGGGTTAATCTAGGTATCAGTAAGCCCTTAGGGCTTCTTAGTAGTATTTGTTAAGAAACCTAAAGGAGTGTAGAGGATATATATTGATTATCGGGCGCTTAATGAACTTACTACTAAGAACGGATACCCTATCCCGAGAATCTAGGACTTACTGGATATTATCGGCTAGGCTAGATACTTGTTAAAGATTGATTTAGTGGCGGGGTATTAGTAAGTCCGGATAGCAAAGGAAGTAACTCTGAAAACAGTATTTAATACCATTTAGGGGAAGTATAAATAGAGAGCGATGCCTTTTAGACTTTGTAATATACTGGCTATCTTCTAGATATTAATAAATAAGATACTTCGCCCCTATCTAGGTAAGTCGGTAGTAGTATACTTAGATAACATCTTGGTATACTTAAAGATACTAGAGGAGTACTATACCTACTTAGAGGAAGTACTCTAGTGCTTATGCAAACAGAAACTTTATATTAAGCTAAAAAAGTGCGTATTTATTACTAAAGAACTAGAATTCTATGGTTATATTATTAGGGACGGTAAGGTTCATACTGTTACTATAAAACTGGATATTATTAAAGAATAGCCTCGGCTAATAAACGTTAATAAGATTTATCGCTTTCTAGGCTTAGCCACTTACTATTAATACTTTGTTAAGGACTTTGTGAAGATAGCGGTGGCTCTATATAATCTAACTAAGAAAGCCGATAAGGAACTATATAAGCAAAAATTTAGACCTATCACTTAGACCGAGTAATATAAAGTGGCTTTTATACGCCTAAAAGAGGTGCTTATTAATGTGCTAGTACTTATTCAACCTGATCGAGCTAAGTCTTTTATAATAGAAACTAATGCCTCTGAGTAGGCGATCGGCTTCGTACTCTATTAAGTAGGCGATGATAGGAAAATGTACCCGGTCGCCTTTAATAGCTGTAAGTTGAAGGGCGCGGAGTTGAATTATCTAGTATATAAGAAAGAGCTTCTAGCAATTAAGGAAGCTTTCTGTACTTAGGATAGGTACTTAGAGAATAGAATAAGGACCACTGTTATTACTGATTACGAAGGTCTCTAATACCTTACGACTATATAAGTGTATAGTAAGCGACTTACTTACTAGATTAATGAGTTCTAGGTATACGATCTCGAGCTCTAGTACCGGAAAGAAGAGGAAGTGGTTGTTTCTAATGCTATTAGCCGGCGCCCAGACTTTCTCGGAAAAGGACCGGCTAATATAGCCTAGGGAGCATCTGCTTAGGGAAGATTGAACTTAATAATGATGGTAGGCGGATTCGATGAAGCGGAATGGTACGCTACTACTATCTAATACTTATCGGCTGGTAGCTTGCCGGAAGATAAGTCGCTCTGTTAAGAAGTGATATGCTGGGCTAGTAAGCTTACGATATACGAATCGCCCTTACCGATAGCTGTAATATAGGAAGAGAATATGAGATTAACTTACCTATATAGGGACGGATCCTCTGTCCTATATCTAGAGCTATCTTTCCGGAAGGACTTTCTAGAGAGGATATATAGAGAGTATAGATACTTAGGCTATCTAGGACTACACAGAGTACTCTATACTCGCGCTTAGTGGCCCGGTATACGGTAGGATATAAAGGAAATAGTACATCTTTACCTAAACTGCTAAGTGTCGAAATCGAGAAACGAGAGCTTCGAATAAGAAGCGTCTTAATACCTAGTAAGTATAGGTATTAAACCATTCGAACGGTAGGGTATTGATCTTATCGGCTTACTGCCTATAACACTAAGCAGTAACCGGTAGATTATCACGGCGATCGATTATGCTACTAGCTAGCTACTTATGAAGGCCTTACTAGAAGCGACGGAGGAAGCTATCGCCGAGTTCTTTTATGATGATATCTTCACAGTCTACAACACACCTATAGAGTTCCTAACAGACAATAGCGCTAACTTGCTTACTATCTCAATACAGTATTTTATCAAGTTAATTAATACAAAGCACCGAACAACAACGCTATACTACCCACAAACGAATGGGAAGGTAGAGAATCTTAATAGCTTACTAGGACGGATACTTATTAAGTACTATATAAACAAGCCTACTAGGATATAGGACCTCTACTTAGCCTAGGCCCTATTCGCCATAAGGATAAGGGAATATACCATATTAGATAAAAGCCCCTTCTACTTAGTATACGGAACACACCCACACTTACTAGGAGATACTAAGCCGGCGACCTCAACCCGGGACTCAGCAGAGCTAGACAGCAAGATTATAGCCGTTAACCATATAAAGACTAAGGCTAATAAGAAGTTATTATATAAGGCTATCCGGGCCTAGAAAATCCACAACAAGAAGGTAACCGCTTATCCACTACAGCTAGACAAGTAGGTATTAGTGCGGAACGAAGTAAAGCAGAAGTTTAAATCACAGTGATTTAAACCATATAAGATCCTAAAGGCCTATCCACTTAACACATACACACTTACTGAACCTAGCGGCCGAGTGCTAAAGAACTTAGTAAATAGACGCCGACTAGTCGACGCTTTTGTTAATAACCCTAACTAGTTATAGATGTTATTAGGCGGTAAATATCGGCTCTGGTAGGAAGGCTTAGATATCCAGCATCTACTCGACAGAGGAGAAGTGATAGATACAGACTCGGACGAACCACCTAGTTATCACGAGTTAGCCACAATCTCTCACACTAAATAGGATGCGATAAAGCGCTTAGGAGTACACTTATACTTAGTAGGAAGGGAGGAAGTGCTCTAATATATTGTAGCGAAGGTAAGGAAGTACCTACTACCCGCTAGAAGGGTAGGAAGGACGGTACCTATATTGTAAGCAGAGGATATAGTATACATACCGGATAAAACATCGCTATAAGCGGCTAGGGTACCTACTCAGTAAGAAGAGGGAACCTAAAGGATTGATCTAGAAAATATAGTCCCTATCTAAGGAGAGGTAGAGGAAATATAACGAGTAAACTAGATACCTATCTAAAAAGAGGTAGAGGAGTCCTAGCGAGTAGACTAGATATCTACCTAGAAAGAGGTAGAAGAGTCCTAGCGAGTAGACTGGATACCTACCTAGGAAGAGGTAGAAGAGTCCTAGTAAGTAGACTAGATACCTACCTAGGAAGAGGTGGAAGAGTCCTAGCGAGTAGACTGGATACCTATCTAGGAAGAGATAGAAGAGTCCTAATGAGAGGACTAGATATCTATCTAGGAAGAGGTAGAAGAGGTTCTACGAGAGGACCTAGGAAGAGATAACGCCCCTAAAGAGGATAGCTAAGAAGATTAATAAATGGAGGACGCTCTATAAGTATAATAATATGATTCTCTATATCTCTTTTACAGGTTGTGTCGATACTAATAAGTAAAGGTTCTGCTACTATAGTAAGTATATAGGTGAGCGAAGACTTCTGTAATACTACGAAGAACAATCTATAAAGGACTACGAAGAAGTTATTGATTAGAATAAGTGTTTTGTATTCGGTAAGTACTACTAAAGAAGATCAACAACTAGAAGTTAGCAATATACTTAGCCCAAATAGTATCTATCTCCTCCTCCCTAGCAGTACGCTTTATCGCTTCTTAACTACGAAGTGACTCTAATCTACGTAAATCCCGACAAATAAGATTAATATTTATTTATAACTATACTATCTCCTCTGTTAACCGACGCTCTATCTGCAACCTAACTTTAGGGGGGGCCTTAAAAAGTTTATAAGTAAGTATACTGCTCTACCTAGGGGTAATAGGTTCACTTTCCTACAATATATCTTTATAAATCTTAAAACAGGGACGGAGGGGTAAGTCGGAAACAGAGGGGGAGATACGAGGGCGTTTATAGGATAAGCGATAGGAGACCGAACTAAGAAAGCGAGAATCAGTAGAACGGGGAAGGAGAGAAGGGGTAGTAGGCTGGGTAGTAGGCTGGGTAGGGGACTTACTAGTAGGAGCGACCGCTAGGTAC
Organism: Penicillium sp. BW_162_3FA; assembly: GCA_008931945.1. Taxonomy (NCBI): domain Eukaryota; kingdom Fungi; phylum Ascomycota; class Eurotiomycetes; order Eurotiales; family Aspergillaceae; genus Penicillium; species Penicillium sp. BW_162_3FA. Next base: position 55,882 of record MUGJ01000063.1, read on the forward strand.
TAGAACTCGGGGGAGTATATACAAAGTGTGTCTAGTGCCTAGACAGGGGTATTAGCGCGTAAGGAGTAAACGCGAGCCACACCTACAAAGTGATAATATATATAGGAACCTAGGCTAACCATAGTGCCCTTACTCGGGCTTTCACGAAAAGCTATAACCCGGTAAGAAGTAAAGCAGCTAGCACTGCGTCGGTACTGAGTATACTCCTCCCTGGAGGGAGCAGCGATACCGATACACTGGCTAATGACGGCTACCTAATGATTATAGGAAGTAACCGTATAAAGCTAGAAAACTCTATCAGCTTAGGGCTAATCCACTTTATCTCCGATCTTCTTCTACTCTTCCTGTAGCGCGGCTAATATATCTCTTACGTCTCTAGGTAATACCGGCTATAGGGCATCACCGAGGCTAGTAGGCCACTCGGTAGCATTCTTAGTGTTAAGATTGACGAAGCGAGGGGAGGGAGATAGGTCGGCTAAGGAAAGTTAGTAAGTGGGGTAACAAGTAAGAGAGGAGGAAGGGGGAGACTTACCAGAAGGCTGCGAGGCTCCCGCGGAGGAGGTCTCTATATCAGGCGAGTCTTACGGCGCCGATAAGGGAGACGAAGCACTAAGCGACCGGAGGTCTATGGTATTTCCCTCTGAGTTCTTATCTGGGGCGGCGAGAGGGTTAGGCAAGGGACTAGCGAGTAGATTTACGGCTAAGAACAACATTATTACTAAAGTAAGTGATATATTAGTACCTGATAAGGACGATAGAGAGCGAGGAGAGAAGGGGAGATCACTTACTAACAAGTTAATCGATGTCGCCGAAGAAGTAGAGTGGGAAGCAAAACTAGGGGAAAAGAGAGAAGAAGAAATTTTTAAGGGGAAAGCTGGGGGTATTTATGCTTAGGAGGCTTGTTTGCTTATAATGCCTAAGCGAGTAAGAATAAAGGATTGATTGTTTGCTTATACCACCTAAGCAAGCAAGAACAAAGAAGACAAAGCAAGCCCAGACAAAGGAGTTATCTTACCTACGGAGCAAGTCTTTATCGAGCTTTGTTAGATTTCTCATCTTGCTGGTTCTTTTATATTGCCTATTCGGGATGTTTGTATAGCTTCATTTTGCAGCTTCCGGGGCGGTAAGCTAGAGCTGGTGGGGAGGGATGTGCTCCTGAGAGGTTTGCAGGGTTTGCTTACTCTCGGCGCCTGAGGCACCCACTTCTTGGGGGCCTCAGGCCACTACATTCCTGGCACTCGAGCAAGTGCCTGGTAGCGGATGCTTACTACTACTTGTTGGTTAGTAAGCACACAGGGGTTTTATTGGGGGCCAAGTGGATGCTTGGCGCTGATGTAATACATTCTGTATTTAGCTAGTAATTAGTACTACCCAATGGAAACCATGCGATCCTAACAGAATCTCACTGGCGCCTGATGTGATCACATGATTTGATGATAAGATTAGATATTATGACGTCACTCTCATCTACTTCTCTGCTTATTCCGATTTCTCTCTTCACTTGATGTCAGCACAAAGAGTCTATCTCAATGACCATCTAGAGGTTCATATTACAGATATCAACTAGCTTTATTTTTGAAAAGAGGTAATTGATCTAGTCCGTAGTACTTAAGCTAAAATTTTCTGTGCCCACATACCAATTGGAACGGTCCGCCCCATGTTTCTCTTTTTAGCGCAATTAAAAGCTATTAAAGGGTCTAAAATTCCTAGATCAATCGCCTCTTTAGAAAGCCACTTAATTCGTATGCTGTACAACTATATACCGATGTTGTATTCGTCTTTCGATGGTCTGTTAATACAGTTTGGATCAACTATATCCTCTCCAATTTGAAATTTCCCGGTTCCCATATTGAATATGAGACTGAATCTGACTAAGAACACTAGGAAATAAAAGGTTGCAAGGTTTTGCGAGGTAGAAGATATGTAAGCTTCGGTAGGCCGCGAAAACTAGCCATACTCCTCGAATCCGAAGAGATATTCATACTAGAGTTACCAGGGCCGGGGTATCAAAAACAATAAGTCTCAGGATATAGTCCAAAGCGGAGAGCTCAGGATGCATGATGGAATGCGAATATTGGAGTGTTGACGAAGTTACAGTCTAGGCACTAGAAAACCATGAAAAAATATCAAGAATAGGAGTAGCTCCTAAATGAGTTTGGCGTACGTCTCATTAGCCAATGTCTTGTCGTCCAGAAGCTGTAATGTGAGGAAGCCAGAAATCTTGGTAAGTAATCAACTGATCCTCCACCCACAGACGCCAACGACCAATTTGGAGGCCCATAGATTTTGAGTCGTAGGGTGTAGTGAGCCATGTGTAAGAAGGATCAATTTCCAAAATGGCTCTTCCTGCAATGCCTGGTTCCTGACTCGATGCCTGTTGACTCGTACGTGTATAACCCAGAGTGATGCCATTTCCACCGGAGCCGGGAACAATGCTTGCTATCTTTTTCGCGAGTTCTTGGGCACGTGTTTGATATCTGAGTGTGGTGGAAATGCCAAAGTTCCGTCGATCCCAATCTGTGGCGAAGGGTGTCAGGACGAAGACTTTGGGTGCGTATATTGCATTCAAGACACCGGGATTCTGATCAGTTCCAACCAGGCTGGTTACACTTTGTGCATATACGGTTCCGTCTCGGAGGGAATTGAACGCAGTTATCATGAACAAGTTGTCATCGGTTGGATTGAAAGTCTGGTCAACGAACACCGGGCTCTCCCAAATATGTGCAATGTACACACCCTTTTCGGATGCTATGATCACTGCTGTGCATCCATAAATGCCTTTCACTCCTACGGCTGAGGGACCAAATGATGGATAGTCAAACCATTGTGCTGACACTGATCCAAGCTGGTCAATCCAAATTGGCGCCAACCTCTTGACGTAGCTGCTGTAAGGAGGAGAAGCGTCCTGAAAATTATATGTGATCAACGAACTGATCATCATTCTCTCATCTTGACCGCTAGAAACACTTGCCTCGAATGCAGACTGTGATGAACTTGCGGCCCCACTACTTGTAGCAGTCCCATAACTCTCAGCTAGCAAAGTAGTGGTAATATCCGTTGGGATCAAGGGACAATTCTCGATCGTGGTCGCCATTCCAATGCTTGCACTGCTCAGAGGATCTATGCTCATAAGGCTTAATCTTTCCCGGGTATCGGAAGGACATGGTATTTGAGTATCACTTGTTGAGGTGAGGCTAGGAACTGCGGTTTTTGACCAAGTGTCGGAGCATCCAATAGTGGTAGCAGTACTTGAGGGTGAGCATGTTTTTGTGGAAATAGTGGAATTGTCAGTTATGAGATCCTCCAGGGTGTCATTAATGGCTTCGGCATCATCCGTATCGATGTTATTTGAAACGAGCTCCAACCTCTCGTCGAGACAGGACCATGTGGCTGTGATGTCTCCGACGGATCCCATTGAACCTCTCTTTTCCTTTGCACCACATTCCGAGGAGACGCTAAAAAACCACCTAGACCAGATATGAGATCTTCAGTCTCACTCTAAGCACTTTGACTTGATGAAGGGTTGATGATCCGAGTGGAGTCGGGGACTGTAATGTGGGAGAATGCAGCAGACACATTCAATGCTGATTTGGGGCTTGTGATATTGCTTGTAACTGGTGAAAGATTTATTGGGAAATAGTATGATACTCCTGTTACGATAAGTGCTGTCAGAGGTTTGCAAGACTCGGTGATTATAGAATATGCTAATGTTTCTCACCTCTGGTAGCGGCAACTAGGATTCCTCCACTGCAGAAATATGGTAAATTCTAAAATAGAGAAACTTGTGGACTTGCTACCCAAGCTAGGTAGTAGTGTTGATACTTGCCGATGAGGTCTCACTCGGTAATGAAGCAAGTGTGTTGCTCTTACTGTTCAAACAATGTAACTTTTGAATTTGATACTTTTTGTTCTAATGGAAGAAGTGGCGGGAGAAGGCTTTGTGAGGGCAAAGGGCAAAGTGCGGTCCTAGTGTCATTGATACTCAAAGGGTAGTTATATGATAGGGACTAGGCTATCATGTTGAAAGAGCTGCCTGCAGAGTTGCTGTTGGAGACAATGACAACAAAGCTTGTTTGCCTGTGCTTAGATACAATAGTATTGTGAGCATTGTTATAAATGCAACTTCTTATCAATAAATGGCTAGTGGGCTTTTCACTTTGATTTATAGACAGTTCAGTCTGTTTTTGACGATAAAGGGTATGCCATTAAAGTCAGAATTGAAGAGTCTATATTGACAGCTCCATCTTATCAAGTAAAGAACTGGTCCCAAGGATGAGCTTAAATAGGGAGTAGAATAAAGAGACAAGAACACACCTGATCATCAGCACGACCAACTGCGGATTCTGTGTCGATGGATCAATTGAGTTTTGAGTTAGACCAAAGAATTGAATGCGGCAATGACTAGAGTAGAGAATATGTGTTCTATACGCATCTACAAGCACCAGGTTTTCCCTGTGATAAGTTGTCTGCCTCGCGATATTTCCTACAACAGGCGACAGAGGGTGGGCTCTACGGACCCCACGGACTCCGCGGAGTCCGCGGGTACCGACAGACAGGAAGGCTTTCTAGTCGGCCACAAATCCATTGTCCACAACTTTCTCGAGTTTTATTTACACATATTTTTGCTTCTATTATTCAATTTTCTGTGAAACATGTCTGGGAACTCCGAACACTCCGAGGAGGATACTTCCCTACATCCGGGACGGGCAGTAGGAGCTCCACACATTTAGCAAGTTGATATGGAAACTAACTTCTAAGTGTGATCGATGTCACAAACGAAAAGTTAGAAATTGGTCTACTATATTTATTATATGTCGCAGTTTCTAACTTATAGTATCAGATACGTTGCGATAAGACGTTCCCTTGTTCAAATTGCCGATGCGTGGGATCAGACTGCAAGGCGTCCAACCGTGCTACTAGACAGAAGAGGTCGCGAGTTTTGATATCATCTCAATAGTAAGCTCAAATATATCGAATTACGTAGTGTCGTATGCTAATTCTAGTCTCTAGTGAGGAGAAGATTGATCTTATCGACAAAAAGCTCAGTCGACTGAATCGTCTTGTCGAATCGCTTATCACAGACAATTCAGTGGGATCGATGGGCATCTCTCCCAATCACCAAGATAATTTGAATTCTGTATTAGCATCGCAAAATATGCCATCACGAAGCATGCCTGTGAGCTCACCTACCTCGGAGGTACTCACTATAAATGCTCAATCGTCCAACAATCGAGTCGGCGCGCCTCCAAATGAAATCACAAACCAAGTAACGATAGGTGAAGGGCAGTCTTCACTAAAAGCTCATTCAGCTTTTGCTATTGATTTTGCGCACTACGTCGTCGGCTCGAGTCAACCGCTTGGACAAAATAACCATGAAATTGGCAAACTACTAGACACGCTACACCACATAAAAAATGCATCCGACGACCACCGTTTTTCGTCAAAGCCTTTATTCCCCTTGGTACATGCGATAGCCTCCCCAAATCATGAGCAATATGATATGCCCCCATTGAGAGCTGCTGTCCGACTCTTGCGAGAAGCCGAAGGTACTCTTCACCACTATTTATGTATCCCCGTATACTGATTGCTTGTGTGCAGACAAAAAAAGTTTTATATTCCGCGTGTTATGCTATTTTCTGAGCTCACGAAGTTTATCAGATCTATGTTTGAAGGTTTACTTTTCTTCTGATTACTCCGATGCAGAGTTTATCATTGTGAACGCAACTTTGAATTGTGAGCACATCGATTTCTCCACCACATGAGAGTCGAACTAATACAATATACAGGTCTGGCCTCTGACAGAGTTATCGAGCAGAGTGACACTGAGGCCTATGATGAGCACAATAAACTGGTCTTTATGTGTCAAACGAACCTGGAGACGGCGCTTTCAAAGCTTACTCTCTATGTGAAACCTAGCTACGAAATGGTTCTAGCTCTTATTCTAGGTGTATGTCGTTATATTTCGTCCCGGGTTTTCCTTTATGCTAACATAAAGCTCTAGATTGTCTATGCTATCAGTGTATCCAATGCGTCCCTAGCCTGGGTCTTGGTGGGGACAGCGTACCAATGCTCACATTCCCTTGGATTCCACACTCACTCGGATAGTTCAGATGATTCTTCACATGAGTCAGATCGCAAGCGATTGCTTTTTTGGGCGGTTTATTTCTTTGAGAAGAATTTGTCTGTCCGACTCGGGCGTTCTTCTATTATAACGAACTGCGATATTACAGTTCTTTCGCTCGAAGGTCTGGGAATGTCAGAGTGCCACGCCATTTGCTATGCCTACCAGATGGTAAATCTGGCTAGCTTGGCTGGCAGGATTTACGAGCAGCTTTACTCGGCAGATGCCCTTCGTGTGGCAGAAGATACCCGGACCCATCGAGCACTAGAACTATCGCAGGAGCTCCATGGATATTGTGCAGAGGCGCGTGACACAAATGTTTGCCCACCTATTCTTGTCTATTTCTGGCGGGAGACATTAACTGATGAATTTAACAATGTAGCAACTCTGGGCTCAATCAAGCGGGGACGAATGTGAACGAGAGCAGATCCACTTGATCTCCGCATCTGACGAAGTTCTGCGCCTTTCAATGTTGACACTAATCTACCGAGCCATACCCCCAGAGCCTAGTTCCGAGACTACCTTCGGCCTAGATTGCATTACCTCTGCTAGATGTGCGCTTGAATCCCATCAGGCCTTTATCCGCGGCTTTGGAATGCAAGCTTCGTCGTTACTTCTATCAGAGTATGTCAATTGGTATGTGTGGATAGAGCTTAGGCTTGAATAATGGCGGTATTTTTGTACTTTGCACTGACATTAGTGCTTTCAGGACCATTTTATTCACGCCATTTGTTCCTTTCATTGTTATATTCTGTCATGCAATCGAAACAAGGGACAAGGAAGATTTGAGTCGAATGTACGCCTTCCTCAAATCTATCGAGTGCGCCTGCCAACATTCCAATGCAATTTCCAAACACCATCATATCTTTGGGGTATTGTATAGCGTGGCATTGCGCTACACCGAACTAGGATTACCGTCATCTCGGATGGAAGAGGAGCAATTACAACTCCGAATTGAGGTGGACGCGCATTTGAGCGCTCTTGGGCTACAGCCGCACACGACATATTCAACTACCCACCACACAGAGCACGTCGACAGTTTGATGCCATCAGTCCAGTCAAGCGTGGAAGCCATCGGGCAGAATCAAGCTCCCGAAGGAAACAACTGGGCAGAAGAACCGTGGCTTAGACGCTGGTTTTCTTTCAATCAGCAGATGATAGGCTTATTCGATGATAACGATTTACAATTTTGAACATGTATTTTTTCTATCTTTTCAGTTCAAAAGATTTTGGATTGTTGCAGTATTGTGTAACTTCGGCATATTGTCTCTTATGTAGTTGCTGATAGTCTTGTGGGGTGTTTAGTGTATATCTTATGGTGGGAGGAAGTGTTTAGCCAAATCTAGGGCAAAATTTGCTACCATACAAACCTCGGCTTCCAGAAAATCAGATTTGTGAACTATTGATCAACATCCTACAGTCTTGTACTTTTCGGATCCTCATGGCTTTAGCTCTTACCACTCTTCTGTATGAAGCCGTTCGTACGTCACGAGTCCGTCTCGGATTTCCTCTAATCCGTATCGACACCAAGAATGGTTATTCCCGCGGGTCCAATTAACACGATGTTGACTTTTTATGTGAACTTGATTGGTCAATAATTGGATATATTTAGGCTGTCACATGACCAGCATCACAACGTCCCGTCCCTTTGGCAAACAGCCACACCCTCAATCTCTCAACTTGGACGGAATCTAATATATAGAAAGCGAGGATTTACCATGGACGCGGGCAATATGTCTTCACAACAGCAGCATCAACAGCAGCTAATTCAAAATGCACGCCGACATCGGATGCAGATGATAACTGCTAAGCGACAATCAAACACTCTTTCAGGACAGCAAATGCAGCCTCAGTCAGGGACAATGGGGTCCAAATATGATGACCTGCCCATGCTGGAGCCCGCTGATATTATCTTCATCGGTGAAAATCCTAAGTCGGTTGGTCTAGTTCCCGCCTTCTTCGGGCCCTTCGAATCCGCCTGTCAGCACGGGCCCCTCTCAATCATTCAGTCCATTGTCTCATCTAAAAATCTCACTCCTGCTTTTCTTCACCATGGTCTTACACGTGCCCTGCGCTCTGGTAATATTGAGGTTGTTCGTTATCTCCTCGCTAGTGGCGCACCAATTGTTCGCGAAACTCCAAGCAATATCTTCTTCGTAACTTTGGAACAGCAAATTGCCCTCTTTGAGCTCTTTACCCAGCATGGATGGACTCCCAACACCCCAGGTTACTATGGTAGCACCCTGCTGCCTCGGACTGTCAACAGCCTCCCTCTTCTTCGTTGGTTCATCGACCATGGAGCTAATCCCAACCTTGGTGTGCAGAAAACCACCCATGACAGGCGTGGTGGGCCAGATACTTCCTCATGTGCTGCACTCGAGGCAGCCGCGGTTCGTGGAGGGGTTGAGGCTGTGCGTATGATTCTAGATGCGGGAGCTAAGATCCAAAACGGTGTACCACTACACTATGCTGCCGGGGCTCGTCCTCCCGGTGCGAATCCGCATGCTGGGCGTGTGGTACCGAGCCGAGAATTTGATACTGGCAGGATTCCAGTAATGGCACTATTGGTTGATCGTGGGGCTGATGTTAATCAGAGAGAAGAGTCACGACATATGGTCCCACAGTACGCGATTGTGCATGCGGTGATGGCAGGAGCAGTTGAGCGGGTCAAGTGGTTGTTAGAGCATGGGGCAGATCCGTATATAAGAGGAAGCTGGGGTAGTGCAGCTGAATATGCACGTACCTCAGGGAACGAAGAGATAATCAAGGTCATTGAGGAACTTGCTACGGAAAAATATTGAAATGCGGAAATAATATATACCACCAATGAATAAATATATTGTGCTACAACCTATTTGTTTATTTGTCTATTTGTCGAAGAAAAAGACATGAAATCATTCTACATTATCATGTATACAATATAGAATAAACAAATCAATACTGATTTCATTAATGACCAGTGTTATAAACAGTCCTAGAAACCATCAGCCTTCCAAAGTCGGAATGCAAACCCGATAGATAAGCCGAAATAGCCGCATCGGTCTTAGTGCGCTTATCCCCGAGGATTACGTCGTTCCCGGTCACGTGAAAGTGTCTTGGAAAAACCCGTATTCGGGTTTGAGAGGCGATAGGAAGAGATACCTACATAGGCAGTTAATTTATGTTACGCAAATTTCATGCAAGAACTGCGGACAACCCTGCCTCCATCCATAGATGTGTACATGTACGATATAATAAGTCGGACTTCATATGGAAGAATGAGCATGCTCAGATTGTAAGCAGCCGCAAACTCGGGATTTCTCCATTGTAAAGTGGAGCCGCCCGTGCTTGCTTTTGTAAGCAGCCTAGCACTTGCACCAACCCCCGTTCTTTCTTCGAGGTTGTTCTCCGACGTATCTTTTCTTGCTTGTGCATAGAAAGGCATACTGGGACGAAGTCACTAAGAAAAAATGCTGGATGGCCAATCCCAGGTGGTCCTAGAGGCGTCCCGCCCGGGGCACCTCTTGCATTCCCTTGGATCGGCACTTGATTCTCGGCGACAGCCTTTCTGCACAGATAGTGAGGGCTGGGGCCCTGTCAGCTCATTGAGATTCGATCTGACGCCATGCTTTCTTGACGCGGTTGTGGCAGTAGTGGCAGTCTGGGGTACGCTGAGTGGACTGGGTGCCTTGTGGTTGTTACTGAGGAAGCGGATTCCACAACCTGTATCGAAGAATTGGCACTTCTACACAAAGTTGGTTAGTACATACCGGACACCCTCGCACACCCATGGACGTCATTTATAAAGTACTGACTGGTATTTTGGTCATAATAGGCCGTTCTCGCCGCTCTCATTGTCGTTACCGCCCTCCAAGCTGCGATCCAAGTCGAATCAGACCCCAAACGCTTCTGGGCCGATTTTCGCTTTTGGTCCTCCGTCCTGACGATCATTTCGCTGGGAGTGATAACCTCAGTGCAATATTTGGAACATTGGCGGAGTAGACAGCCCAATGGGGTTGTCCTATTTTACTGGCTTTTCTTCATCATCGCATACGCGGTCAAACTCCGGTCTCTGATTTCGCGGAAGGGATACATCGACCAACTACCTTACTTTGTCTGCTTCAATGTCAGCTTGGGACTAGCACTCTTTGAATTTGTGCTAGAATATTTCGTCCCCAAGAAGCAAAGCGCCTACGATGCGCTGGGAGACGAGGATGAGTGTCCGTACAATTATGCCGATGTTTTCTCGGTTCTCACCTTCGGTTGGATGACCCCGATGATGAAATACGGATACAAAAACTACTTGACCCAAGATGACCTCTGGAATCTCCGCAGTCGCGATACCACCCGAGCCACGGGCAATGCCCTGAAGAAGGCATGGGATGAACAGCTCGAAAAAAAGAAGCCATCTCTGTGGAGAGCGCTCTTCAAGGCTTTCGGTGCCCCCTATGTGCGTGGTGCGATAATCAAATCCGGAAGCGATACTCTTGCCTTTGTGCAACCGCAACTCCTACGACTTCTCATTGCGTTCATTGACTCGTATCGAGGCCCGGATCCGCAGCCTGTTATCAGGGGTGTCGCCATCGCCTTGTCCATGTTTGTTGTTTCTGTCTGCCAGACCAGTTTCCTCCATCAATATTTCCAGCGCGCTTTCGACACTGGCATGAGAGTCAAATCATCCTTGACTGCTATGATTTATGCCAAATCCCTGAAACTATCAAACGAAGGGCGCTCGGCAAAGACGACCGGTGATATTGTTAACCACATGGCAGTCGATCAGCAGCGCCTTGCAGATTTGACCCAGTTCGGCACTCAGCTTATCTCCGCGCCTTTCCAAATCACCCTATGCATGGTTTCCCTTTACCAACTTCTCGGAGCGAGCATGTTTGCCGGTATCGGAGTTATGATTCTCATGATTCCTCTGAATGGTGTCATTGCTCGAATGATGAAGAAGTTGCAAATCATCCAAATGAAGAACAAGGACTCGAGGACTCGATTGATGACTGAGATTCTGAACAACATCAAGAGCATCAAGCTCTACGCCTGGAACACGGCTTTCATGAACAAACTCAGCCATATCAGAAACGACCTCGAGCTGAACACGCTCCGCAAAATCGGAGCCACTCAATCTATTGCCAACTTCACTTGGCAGTCTACCCCTTTCCTCGTGTCCTGCTCCACATTCACTGTCTTTGTGTTGACGAATGATAAACCCTTGACTACCGAGATTGTGTTCCCCGCCTTGACGTTGTTCAACTTGCTCACATTCCCGCTTTCTATCTTGCCTATGGTGATTACATCCATTATCGAATCTTCCGTGGCCGTGACGCGATTGGTAGAATATTTCACCGCGGAGGAGCTACAGACCGATGCCGTTGTCCTCCAAGATCCCGTGGCGCACCCCGGTGACGAGTCTGTCCGTGTTCGTGATGCCTCGTTTACTTGGAACCGTCATAGTGGGGAGACTGTGTTGGAAAACATCGATCTCAGCGCACGCAAGGGAGAGCTCACCTGTATTGTTGGCCGAGTTGGCGCTGGAAAATCTTCTCTTCTCCAGTCATTGCTAGGTGATCTGTGGAAGAACCAGGGTGAGGTGGTCGTACGTGGTCGGATCGCGTACGTCGCCCAAGCGCCGTGGGTTATGAATGCTAGTGTCCGAGAAAACATCGTATTTGGACACCGATGGGACCCCTCATTCTATGACCTTACAGTTGAAGCCTGTGCTTTGGTCGCTGACTTCAAGAACTTGCCTGATGGTGACCAGACCGAAGTCGGAGAACGTGGCATTTCCCTTTCGGGAGGACAAAAGGCACGGTTGACACTCGCCAGAGCTGTTTATGCGCGTGCTGATATCTATCTCCTGGATGACATTCTCTCGGCAGTCGATCAGCATGTTGGACGTCACATCATCAACAGAGTGCTCGGCAAAACTGGTATCCTCGGTGGCAAGACCAGAATTCTTGCAACAAACGCCATTACTGTACTCAAGGAGGCTGACTTCATCGGCCTGCTGCGGGACAAGACCATCATCGAGGAAGGAACCTATGAACAACTGATGGCCATGAAGGGAGAGATTTCCAATCTCGTTCGCTCTACAATGGTTGACTCAGACGATGAAGGTACTGTTAGTGGCTCTGAAGACCTTGCTAGCCCAGAAAGCTCAGTCACAACCACCATCATCCAGGACGGCGGTGTGTCGGACAGCGAGGATGCGGAACAACTTGGCGATCTTATTCCCATCAGGGCAGGAGGAGGTGGTGAGGCCCGTAGACGGACCAGTACCGTCACCTTGCGCCGTGCAAGCACTGTGAGCTGGCAAGGTCCCCGGCGCAAGTTTGGAGATGAGGAAAACGTTCTCAAGAGCAAGCAGACCCAAGAAGTTTCCGAGCAAGGCAAGGTAAAATGGGGTGTTTATGGTCAATACGCAAAAGACAGCAATGTCGTGGCAGTTATGGTTTATTTGTTTGCCATGATGGCTGCCCAGACTGCTCAGGTGGTGGGCAACTTCTGGTTGAAGCGCTGGACCGAGTGGAACGAAGCCCATGGGAGCAATGCTCAAGTTGGCAAGTTCATTGGTGTCTATTTGGCGCTTGGCCTGGGATCATCTCTCTTGGTCATTGTGCAAAACTTGATCCTGTGGATTTTCTGCTCCATCGAAGCATCTCGAAAACTTCATGAGCGGATGGCATTTGCTATCTTCCGCTCCCCCATGAGCTTCTTTGAAACCACACCATCTGGCCGCATTCTCAACCGCTTCTCTAGTGACATTTACAGAGTCGATGAGGTACTTGCTCGCACTTTCAACATGTTGTTCGCCAACTCTGCCCGTGCATTCTTCACCATGATTGTCATTTCGGCAACCACCCCGGCTTTCTTGCTATTCGTCATTCCTTTGGGTTATATCTACCTTAGCTACCAGAGGTACTACCTGAGCACCTCCCGCGAGTTGAAGCGTCTGGACAGCGTCACTCGAAGCCCGATCTACGCTCACTTCCAGGAATCCTTGGGCGGCATCTCGACCATCCGTGCTTACCGACAGGAGAATCGGTTCGCCCTTGAGAACGAATGGCGCATGGATGCTAACCTCCGGGCTTACTTCCCATCCATCAGTTCCAACCGCTGGCTCGCCGTTCGACTCGAGTTCATTGGTTCAATCATTATTCTTGCATCTGCTGGGCTTGCGATTATGTCTGTTGCGACTGGCAGTAAGCTTTCGCCGGGCATGGTCGGTTTGGCCATGTCATATGCTCTCCAGATCACCCAGTCTCTGAACTGGATTGTCCGCCAGACTGTCGAGGTTGAGACCAACATCGTGTCCGTTGAGCGAGTTCTCGAGTACGCCAATCTCCCGAGTGAGGCACCCGATGTTATCTTCAAGCGTCGCCCTGCCATTGGCTGGCCGGCTCAAGGTGCGGTGGAGTTCAATAACTACAGCACCCGCTATCGCCCTGGGCTTGACCTCGTGCTCAAGGATATTAGTCTCAACATCAAGCCTAAGGAGAAGATCGGTGTTGTTGGCCGAACGGGCGCCGGAAAGAGTTCGCTCACGCTGGCTCTCTTCCGGATTATCGAGGGTGTTGAAGGAAACATCAGGTAAGAAGATAATACTGTCACCTCTTTCCTCTGCTCTAGGCTAACAAGAATTTAGTATTGATGGACTCGATGTGTCTACAATTGGTTTGACTGATCTTCGTGGACGCCTCGCTATCATTCCTCAAGATCCCGCCATGTTCGAAGGCACTTTGCGTGACAACTTGGATCCTCGTCATGTCCACGACGACACCGAGCTTTGGAGCGTTATAGGTTGGTCTAACCTGAATCCTATTCCATTTATCGCCGACCAGCGACTAACCGATGTGCAATAAATAGATCACGCGAGATTGAAGGACCATGTCTCGAGGATGGACGGACAACTGGATGCTCAGATCCAGGAAGGAGGTAAGTAACTGCATCTAAACGTTACTGAAGGCATCCGGTCCCCTAACACATTATTACAGGGTCCAACTTGAGTCAAGGCCAGCGCCAGCTGGTATCTCTCGCCCGCGCTCTTTTGACTCCTAGCAATATCCTTGTTCTAGACGAGGCAACCGTAAGATAGTTCTGTCTTTGCTTTTAAATGACAGTTTTCAGCTAACCCTGGTGATAGGCTGCAGTTGATGTGGAGACGGATGCGCTGCTGCAGCGTACCCTGCGCAGCAGCATTTTCTCTGACCGGACTATCATCACGATTGCGCATCGCATTAACACGATCATTGACTCCGATCGGATCATCGTTCTGGACAAGGGGCGAGTGGCTGAATTCGACACACCTGCAGAGCTGATCAAGAGTGGCGGCCAATTCTACGAGCTCGCCAAGGAGGCCGGGCTGCTCGACAACGATGGTGGCATTGCCTCCTCGCAATAGCGTAGAATCCAATCGCTCGCAGTGGCCTAAATCCCCGCATTTCCTGTTCATGACACAAAGATCGCTCAGTCAGCCAGCCCACCTGAGAGCAGTGAACCTAAAACCTAACATTGGACCCCATTCATGCAGCTCTGAGTGGCTCGGGGAGGCCGGATTTTCTTTTTTTGGTACCTCGGGCCGATCCTAGGAGGTCCCGGATGCACTCTCGCTTTATGCTACTTGCATGGGTCATGTTGACAATTGACAACAGATCTTTGCTGACCGTTCAAACGCGACCAAGGTGGTCCTGAATGTGGCGCGGGCGTCTGTGCATATATGCATGTACATGTACTTGAAGAAAAGTTTTTCATTGCACAGTTCAGGGGACCCCCCTGACAGGGATGGACAGGCATAAACAAACAGTGGAGCGTGGCTAAATGTTTGAATTTCCCCCCCCCCCCAAAATTAATATGCTTTCCTCGAATCTCTATTGTTATGTTTCATGCTGGGATGATGGTTTGCCTTGATGTATGATCGAGGACATCTGATTGGATTTGACCCTGCGAACTACAAGATAAAAAAAAGTGATTCTCTTTATTTTGTACATTGCCTTGCTTTTTTTCTTTTGCCTTGACAGTTTGGTCAAATTGCCGTGCACAGCGTGTTGATATGTGAATAACCTGAAGTTTCCTGAACTAGCTAGAATCCCCCCGCCAAAGCGGACATTGTCTAGACCCCAGCGAACAAGTAAACAACGTAACTATGCATCAAACTAAATGAACCGACAGTTTTTCCAGTCTCAAGTCCTCGTCTGTGATGATTATCTGCAGTAGCGTGTTGTACTAAACGTGGCGGTGACATCTTGATATCCCATCGGAAGAGGCACTCATTGTAGCGGTGAAAGGTCGGCCACCTGGCTGCTCATCACAGGGTGTCTGTTCGCAGGGCTTCGGGTCAGCAATATAACAAATTGTAAGCGCTGCTTATCTAGTGTGTTATTTCGTGAGAAGGACATGATGCTAAGATTGCTATCTTCACTCGACATATTAAAACGATGCACCTAGACCCTCCTCCACCACATGATTCCCCCTTCTATCTGGTTCGACGATCACATCCTAAGAATATATATCTCCGGCAAAAAGGAAAAAGGAAAAAAAAAAAGTAAAAATTAGACATGCCAATTTCAAATCGCTACGTATACGAGGCGCCTGCACACCTCCTTGCTGCCTGCAAAACAGACTCTCCACGCGGTCGTTGGAATTGTAGTACATGCATATAAACTGTATAGATAAGGAGGTGGGCCTGTCCCAAATTGGAATGTGTTGAATCTTGAAATCTCTGAAATCTCTGAATATCTGAAATATATCTCTCTTAAGAGAAAAATGGAACAATCAACTTTGTGCCCTTGAGAGGGGCAAAAGGAGGGGCAATGTCAGGCCCCCGGTTTTTTTTTTTTTAGTTGCATGTCAGATGTCTATTAGAGAGCTTTCAAGTAATGATTGACCAATTTCGAAACACAAGGGATATCATCTACGTACAACTATATTTCTCGCGTGGGACGAGACTAAACCAGGACAAACCATATGGCATTAGCGACCTCCAGGGCTTCCACCTTTAGCCGTTGATCGAACCTGATTGGTTGTGGACCTGCGTTGAGAATATGTTTCAGCTATCCAGATTCCAGGCAAGGGATATCGATGACCTCAACAAAAAACGCACTTCTGCATGACTGATCTCTGATGTGGGCTCTCCGGGGGGGGGCACGGCGCACTGGTTCCTTAATCTTGTTCAATGGGCCATGCCTTGATGAACCAACCAGAAAGACAAGAATACAGTTCTTCAGATCGCGAACTATCCAAGTTGTGTACGTCGACAAAAGAGGTAATGTCGATGCCTTTTTTTGTTGCAAGACTGGATCTCGATCCCGCACGGACATGTAAAAAAAATATCAGGTTTCCGGATCCTCCGTTAGTATAGCTCCGGGGAAGAATTCTACTTTCCAACCGAATTCTCTTATTTTTTTTTTCCCTTCTTTTTCTTTTCTTTTTCGGTCTCTGCTATTTTTGCAGAATTTGTGTGCTCTAATGCACTGTCATGCTGTGCAGTTATCCACTTCCTCTTTTGGCCCTTAGCCCGAAAAGCCTCCACTCGAAATGGTAACAGTCATCCCCCCTCCCCGAATGAGACCGAAACGTCAGTATCCATATCCCCGCTTCTTAGCAGGTCGATCGTACATCCCCCATGTACGTTGATGTATGTTAATGTATGTTAATGTATGGTGCTTTGCATCGGTGGACGATTTGGAAGCTGATTGTGCGACCAGCCCTCGGGATTCGATCCCGTCTCTGTATAGAGTAATGACTGTCTGTTCTTCTGCACACTTATCCACTCTGCACACTACCGGCGCATCATCTCAGCGGCTCCAGTTCTACACATACGTTGTAGGGGAGTTTGTAATTTGGAAGTCTTTTCCAGGAACGTAACGAACCAAGGCAATATATGGGTCTGCATTGTACCTGCTCCATCTTCCCCTCTCTGAGTACGAAGAGATCCAGTTCTGACAGACAACATATGTATCCGGTTATATTTTATATTTTATATACATATGCACTTATTTCTTATTCCTCCCAAAAAAAAGGTAAAAATCCAACGACATGAATGATCTGCATATTTTCCAGTACAATCCAATATCGATTCGAATATAGATTTCGAAGAAACATCTGGAATTGTCGAGACTCTGAATGGGGAACTGGAACGCCTGCAAGCCTACGATCGTCTCAGCCCTGAGGGGGAAGAGGGGAGCCAGCCACACAGTGGGAACATATCCACAAACACCGCACACCGCGACAATCCCATGCACTATGCACTATATGCACCATGTCCCCATTTTTTTTTTTGCCCTAGAGTACCAATGTGGCGGGATTCAAGGATTTCTGCCCGTAAAGGCTAAGACCCGCCTTCAGGGCAGAAGGAAGTGGGATTAGGGCCGTGATCATCAAGAGGGGAAACTTCAGATCGAAGATGCTTGGCTTTTTGAGAACTCAAAAAAGCCTTTTTCGGCTGTTCCGACATGATTGGATCTACAGATATGGAGTAGACTGGAATACAAGGTGGATAATTCCTTGCGTCAAACCGTCCGAAAATGAGCTAATCTAATGGAACCGGTAGAATAAGAAGTGGCACCTTCATGCTCGTAATCGTTTTCTTTCTTTCTTTCTTTTTATACTGTTAGAAAAAAAAAGCAATATACTCCATTCCTAGATGCATAAAGCCCACAGTCAGTAGTTAGTAATAATGGCATGCACCTTAATTATGGGGGGCGAATAGGGATTTCCAGTTCGTATTTGTCAATGCTGGGCCCCGCAACAACGCAGTTTTTTCTTCCCCCAGCCACTGACTCGCGTGGAAACCGGGTCTTCCCGGTGAGGGGAGTGGTAGAGAGCCACAATTGCCCTATCCATGATCGGGTATGGAATCGAACGGATGAAAGGGATCTTCTTAGTTCATCGGGCTCCAGTTTGTTCGCCGTATTGGATCCCCGAGGGAAAGAATAAGGAAGATGATCTTCAAAGTCTATATACCATGACATCCGTTCCAGCCTCACCACTCGATCGGGACCAAGCACAGATCTCCAGGGACGATCTGGTGGGTGCTGCTTCGGGCAATTTGTCCGTCTTTGCAGGTGACGGGGACAAAAACGGTCCACTGGGTAAAGTGGTTGCAATGGTGGTATTGGTGCGCGGAATCGGGGATAAGCGGACACTAGAGACTAGACTGACAGGCTAGCGTGATTGCTGGGAACGAGATATATATTTTGTCGGTTAAGGGAAAGTGGGATTAGAAATTTAAAAAAAAAACAAGAGAAGGAAGGCTATAACCGCGATCGCGAGTATTAGGTTCCGCTATGGTGGATTCGTCAAGAAGCTTTGGGGACGAGAGTGGCCCGGGGAACAGTTTACAGTTCTGTAGCAGAGTTTGCACTATCAACGTAAAGGAACTAGGTAGTGCCAGTGCACGGAAGAATAGTGGATTGATTGGCTGGGAGTGAAAGTTGAACACAAAGTACGATGCAAGGACCTCTAGATTGTCAAAAGACTCCGATGGATTGGATAGATAAGCCACGTCTCCATTATTCACCTCATCCAGGTATCTGGGACTCTGGGATCTCCAGCCTTCCAAGATTGTCTAGATGGTTAAGGATAACCCCACTTGGCGTTGGCGTTTCTGCTAACTCTTCTCGAATCAAGGAATTGGATGTGTTTTATCAGAGTTTCAATCCAAAGGGTTCAATCTTGGAAACGATCAAAGCTCCCAGGGCTGATCTTTCAACATTTGATAGAATTCTTTTCAACATGGCTTTTCTCCCCTTACATGTGTCGTATACTCACTCTATGCAGGTGATTTCCACGTTCCCCCACTGAGGCTATGAGACGACCGGAGTAATTTTCCGCTGCAAGGGTGCCTCCTGACTATCTGAGGGTTAAGCGAAAGCGAAACCCCGGAAGTGGACCGGGAACAGTGCATTGAAGAAAATCCAGCCAATCTGGTAAGACTGACCAGGCACAAAGTACGAATTGTGCGTAATGGCTTTGCGCATTGCGCCGCCACCTGCCAAGGTGGATGTCGATTATTCGTACATCATAAATAGACTAGATGGACTAGGCCGAGACGATACAGACTCAGGGGTTAACGTAAAAGAGTCTTTTGAGGTTGCATCTATACCCAGGTCTATACTCCGTATGGAGTATTCCGTAGTCAGACATGTATTCTATCTGCAACACAATGGGAGACCAATAGATTAAGTGCAGTAGTGCTGCCCCGACCTGTAGGTACACTATGGGCGGCCCTTCGGCCCGTACCACAATGGGGAAATAACTCCCCTGCTGTTTCACATTGCTTTTTTTTTCTTCTCGTTCTTCTTATTCTCATTGCGTGGCCATCTATTACAAACAGCAGGGAATAGAAAGACTGCATATCTATTTGGAATTGTAGTCAGAAATTATCGAAAAGCCACCACATAATGCATATTTGTAATTACATTTTGGCTTACAATAGAATAGGCGACATGCTTCCCAAGTTGGAATGAATACTCATTGGGATTGGCTGCCCTGAAGAGAAATGCTATGATCAACACCACTATCGCTAGGCCACATGAGAATTGGGACTTTTGTTATACGATCCCGACCCAGAATGTAAGCCGATGTCTTGGAATACCTCATAGTTCGCATCTGGGCACGACATCGCTTCCTGAAACTCTAGCCTTGTAGCTATCTGATGTGGCAATGCGGAAGCGAGATTTTTTTTTTGTTCGTTTCTGCATCAATTCCAACCAGCTGGGTAAAGTCAAAAAAGTTACGATCCTCAACTTTGACCTTTCCCTTGGGATAGTGGAGAATAAACTAGACCTAATCTGGAGTTTGACAGCTTTAGTTTGACCGGTCCGCCATCCCCGACCCGCTTAAAATCCATTGGCGTTGGTGGGGTCGAGTCGGGTCGAGTCTGGGCCCCCCAGGGTCCTAGCGAGATTGGATTGGGGGGATGGGATACTCCACAGTTTGTAGGAAAAAGAAAAGAAAAGTCATCTTAGACCGATTACTGGTCAATATCAAAAGTACAAGCGTGAAATGTCATTGTCCTTCTGACCATGGACCTCCCCTTTGCCAATCTTATACCTAAAAAAAAGAGAAAAGGTACCAAATTGTGAAATTGTGTGTGGGGAGTACCTACATAGGTACTCTCTTACAGGTCCCGGCTTCCGCCACAAAACGCCCCGACAAAAAAAAGAGACGCTGAATGACGCAATGCCAGTCTTTCTGGGTTCGATCGGGAGTTGATCGATGTGCATCATTGATCGATCGTGCGTGCGGTGGCTCGGATTTTGAGAATTTGCACTAGTCATGTGCCATTTTGGTCCGTCCCGAAGATCCAAATAGAGTGTCGGTTTGATAGGCCCTGACGTTTCTCTAATACGAGGATACTCTATCAATGCAGCTATCTATTCCCTAAACAGGAAATGTCCTCGCCCTCCATCTGTCATGTGCGCAGGTTGCCTCTCAACGGTATCTTTGTAGCACACCGATCATGCAGTCTCGAAACAACCATCTCGCTATTCCTGCTAGTACCTTGCGAACAGACTCACATTTTGTATACAACATACTCTCCCACCCCCTTTTCACATATCTACCCCTCCTTCAAATCGCTTCTATCTTAGTTAAGATGACCTCCAAAAATAACTACTGGAATAACGAACTCGGAAGTAAAGGATAGACATGAAGTAATTTCCTAAAGCACGAAAAAGATTTCTTCCAGAGATTGATTTGTATATTTTGGTATATTTTGGTACAATTTGTACACTCCCCGTAGCGGTGAACTATCCCAACAAGCCATCCCAGTCCTTGTAATCAGCCCCAGGACTTTTTTTCTCGTTCTAGAAGTGTGCGACGGGCACAGACATGAAGTTGTTTGGAAGTGTAGATCACCAAATCTTCAACCCTACCCCCAATCGTGTGATGGTTGCAGTTATCCCCCAATCTTCTGACCAGCCCCCACCCAGTTATTTTCTTCCCGTCAGTGCACACCCGCTGTCACATATCCGCCGAGTCCACTGAACATCCACGCCTCATTTTGGGGTTTCAGGGTGATTGCATCACCGAACAAATCCGAGCCCTAGTTCCCTTTTGGATCGTAGTGTAAGCGGAAATGGCGGCCACTAGATTAAATAGTTGGCGCTCATCAAATGTTTGCTCTGAAACTAGTGTGATAGGGATTGGCAATGCCAAGCTGTCAAACTTGCTGACATTTTGTCTTGGGTTTCAAAATCATCACATAAATTGAGGTCGAGCAGGGAATATCCATGAACGCTTCTTTGCTGTACCTTAAGTAAATAATAAATGGTACAGACACTTTGCCCCCCTTCAGCTATCATGTTTCCAGGGCTGTGGCAGTGCTTAAAATAGCTGAGCCACGTTGTGGCGGATCTGTGGCTAATCCGAGTGTTTGGGTAGAGGTAGGTAGGGATCATCTCTTGCGCCCAATGAGAAGCTTTCATTTGCAAGTGTCAAATGTTAGAAGCCTGATCATCTCTGACATGTTTTTTTTTTTAAAAAAAAAGGGGGGCGGCGTTTAAAGCCTAGACCCGCCAAGCTATTATTCAAATCGAATTCAAATACGTATTGAATAATATATATAGGATGTACTTCGTACTCCGCAGTACATTCGGAGTAATCCGTGATTTCAAATGTAACTGGGGACTTTTGTTTAATTTTAATTTCTTTAACTATCTGTAAGATGAAGTAGTTTACGGAGTAGAGAAGCCCACTTGATCCCCACGCTAAGAAAAATCCACGGCGGCTAAGCGGACAAAGCAAACAACCTTGGAAACCGCCGCCCCGGTGGAAATAGGTAATAGGAGGGGGGGGGACATAAACAAAGAAACACTCTCCGGGGATGTCATCGTTGAAGCCGTAGATTTTTCTAATTGCTTATCAGAGTATGCCTGGTTTTGCGATTTTTGCGCCTTCAAAGAGCCAGTAAAATGACAAATAACGTACTCCGTACGGAGTACTGTTTCCCTTAAACTGTTTAGTTCGACTCTGCTTTGTTCTATCTATGCCTTGCGCCAACCCAAAAAATATATATTGATATTTCCTCCGTTGCTTCCGCGGAGGTTGGTGCATTCAATTTGCAAGCGTACTGCGGTTCAATACTATTGCAGTGGACGGCACGGCAATTGGAATGTTACAATGTTAGGTACTCCATACATAGTAACTAATAGGAATTAGTTTGATGTCGATGAGATTGATCAGATCGATACAATACTCCCAAGTACACAATCAGATTGGAGTTGGTTGTGCATTAGAAAGAAAAAAAACTCTGCCTCTTGCATCTCCCCGATATAGCGTGGATGGATAGTGGGACCGAGGAAGTATTCCCTTTTTTGTAATGTCAAGATAATATACAGAGTAGACAAGACATAGTAGGTTAGAATGTTTTGGATTCTATCCCCCCCTTTTTCTTTTTTGGGTAGCATTGACCGACTTGGGCCGTTATGAACATCTTCTTTGTATTTCACGACCCCATAGTGCAAAATCGTAGCGTTTATCCTAAGAAACGCCAGTGTAATCCACCGGGGCGGGAGATGGACGCGTTGACAGAGTCCTGGGTACCGAGTTCCCTTTCCCCTGGACTCTGAGCACGGACCTAGACTGGGGACCAGGAAGACATTTGATTGGTCTATCACAAAAGGTCCTCGACTGTCAAAAAGTACCGCCACTAACCCGCCGTAGTATAGTTACTCGAACCATTTTGCAACCAATTTCGTTCCCCGGGAGAAAGAGAGAGGTAGATCACGCCGTAGTGTTGGGATGCCAAACACTCTATTATCTCGATCTGTCCTAGAGTGGCTTTTTTTTTGGAATTTATTATCGCCCATCTTTGCGGATAAATCGGTATAGGCGAGAGCTACGGTCGTATTAGTCGGTACTTTTTTATTCCCCTTTCGCTTCAACCGATTTGCTCGACTTGATTTGGATTGATTTGGCGAGATTTGAGGTCTGATCTCAGGGGGGGGGGGGGAGAGGGCTCTTTGGTCATATGCTATACTCAGCTGAAGCCAAGGTCTATGATTCCAGAAACCCACTGTTTTTGGCTTGCCACCCCGGAGTACGAAAGTAGGTATATGTCAATGAACGTCGATCGACAGCAGCAACAAGCTCAAGACGGGAATAAAACAGAAACACTGACAGGTTATCGGCGAGTCATCTCCCAGGATCCAGGATGTTGGGCCATGCACAAGCCGCACCTTGATAGGTTCACGAAGAATGGGGAAGTGTGGATTCATTTACTTGGTTGGTTGCTAGTGTCGGGGCACTTTGGTGTTGAGATCCGAAGATCGCAAACACCAAAAAATCAAAATTGTTCGAGATAATGATTCATCTTCGAATTCAAGGAATAAGTGATAAGTAATATAATGTAATATAATAAGATAATATAGGCATCATTATATCATTATACACTTTTAGAACTCCGTACTCTGTACTTCGTAGGCTGTACTTTTCTTTAGATTCAAAGCATCACCGATGACGAATTATTATTTTTGAACCGGAAGCTCCGAAAGGTCTGCGATCTGCACATTAAGAATAGCACCCACACGGCGTCAAATAAGGCCTGTGCGTCTTCCCAACGGGGGGTATTTGGGTGTGCCTGACAGCTAGACGCGAGTGCTGCACTTGTAGGGTTAATAGGTTCGTGTCTATGATTGACATCTATATTGCTTCTCGGCTGAGCATTGGTTGCCTCGTATAGCGTAAGTGATTTAGGGATCTGATCCCGGAAGGCTTTTTTTGAGTGTGTTGGAACTGACGGCAACCCATGAGGCCTTCCAAGGTTGTTTGTGGGGGGGTCGATCGATAATGAGCGCCACTCTGGGTTTTACCCGGACATGAATTTCTGGAGTGATGAATTAATGAATTATAGAATTATAGAATTATAGAATTATGGAATTATGGAATTAAAATAATAAAATAATAAAACATAAAAAAAACATAAATATAAATACAAAATATAAAATATAAATAAATAAATAAATAAAATAAATCAATTATACGATCTACAAATAGTGGGAACAGGGATCCTGGATCGGGTCCCCAAGTCTAAGCTACTGCATGTCCTTTGAATGCGCCAATCTCGCTGCATACGATCACTCGGCTTCTAGGATCATCCATGTTGAATTAATGCTCATATTTTATTTTTTTTCCGTCCTTTTGTCCTTTACATGTTAAAGTCTAGAACTGAAAAAGGCTTGCATATCCCCTTCATATTCTTTTTGATTTCTATACTCCCTCAGCTTTATTTAAAAGATCATCCCACTTGATCTTCTTCCTTTCAAGATATTTCATTCTCAACCGTTCCAACCCCTCCCTCGTCTTTCGTTTACTTGGGAACACAAAGAGTGGAGGCTTCCTTTCGTTCCTGCATCCCGGTTACGAACAGTCACTTTTGCTGCAGTTATCCGCTTTACATCCCCATTGAGACACCTGCACATTGTCAACTCAAGAGACTATGTGAGTACATCCCAATTCTCTTCTGGCTCTGTTTGCAAGAGCTTGATTGGATCCCCGTTGTCCGAATCCCAGCGTTTGTCCTACCGGTTCCCGTACCGGAGCGGGAATGACCCTTCCGCCGTTGGGTGTTCATGAACACCCTCTCCCCGGGGACGGACTGGTGCTGCCGAAGATGCTGAGAGAGTCAGTTGGCTGACTGTAACTCCACAGCCATTAGTACCAACTTCATTTGCAAGACTAAATCGAAACCCCGCCACTCGAGCAACACTATCTATAAAGAGAACAGTCTCTCCTGGACGTGCAACATCCAGAACCAACATCACTCTTATTTTTGGTATCTCGATACACTATTTCGACTGAGACTCAAATCACCATTCTGGAGACCATCGCGTCAGCACCTATACGTATCTATACCCGCCACAATGGTTTACAGTAAACCAACAAGCGGAGCCATGAAGAGGTCTGCCTCGGCTCTCGAAGGACCCCCAGGATGGGGCGATGTTCCTGTATGTTCTCACTTGGGAGAAACCTAGCTTCACTCTTACTGACAGCCCGACTAGCCAATGATGACCAACTCCCGCTCATCATTCCGTCCTCCTTATGCCCACTTTGCCATGATTTACCTTGACCGTGATGGCAAGCTCAAGGTTGATGAATCATCTTCTATTCAAGAGCAAAACTCCACCGTCTTCACCCCAGAAGTCCGCCAGAACTTCCTCGAGATCCTGGGTGAACGCATCGGCTACCATGCCCCTGCTCACCGTATGTGATCTAGACCCCCAGATCAATCAATATATACTAATACCAATATACAGAGACAATGGATACATCTCCTCGTCGGGTGAGACGTCGCAAGGGCAACGCTCCTGTTATCTCTATCAATGACGACCGCCTGACTGAACAGGACACTGATAGCGAGGACGTCCTGAATGGGTCTGCCGAAATGGTTCCTCTTCGCATTGGAGATGCCCAAAAGGTCATGGGCTACTATGAAGGTGCACTAAAGCACTTCCAACAACTAAACTGTCGCATGGTTGCCAAGGCATTCATCAAATTCATTGAGCCTCGCAAGCAGGTCCGACACCCTTACAACGGTGGCAAGCCACCTGCAGGATCTGCCCCCGGTACTACTGGCGACCCAGAAAAGACTAAGCCCGAATGGTGGCCTCCCGGTGTTATGCACAAGGAGCCTGACCACTTGAGAAAAGAGTGTATGATTTGCCTATAGTCCGATTGATTCCTGATCTACTTGCTTACTTATCTCCAACAGACCGCATTGAGCTCTTGCTTCACATTATCCGTAAGCTCGGTGCTTACGGTATTACTGCCGATAAGCTTAAGGATGTTGCTGGCGACACCAAGCGAAGCCTGAAGCACGCATCCCACGTCGAGATCATCTACGAGATTCTGCGCGTCCGCAAGATGGAGGAGCGTTTCGAACGAGGTGAAGTTGATGCCAACATGGTTGTCTACACTATGAACCGCGGCCCTAGTCCTAAGGGCGACGAAGAAGATGACTCCTCCTCCACCTCAGTCACTATCGAGGAGCCCGAGCACATCAACCAAGGATTAATGACCCCCATCTCATCATTTGACCAAGCATCTACTTCATTAACCACACCGATTGACAACATTGCACCAACTCGCTCCCTCCCAGGCAGCTTCTCCATGGCGGAGCCTCTCACCTTCGAGAACCCTACCCGCCAGGACCGCCCTTACTACACCACACCTCCTCAATACACCGATTCATTCTCCTCACAGTCCATGCTCAGCACTCCCGTGACCGCGGAGATGATCAGCCCCCACGACGTCTCAGTGTCAGCCTTCGACTACTCCACCCACAACACCTACCCCAATTCCACACCCGATCAGCGCGGAGTAAGCGGCCACTACGATACCTGGACCCCGTCTTTCCGCCAGAACATCTTCAGCCCTGTTGACTACGCTACACCAGCATCTAGCCAGGGTATGCCCCAGCCTTCAATGACCTACCAGATGCCCATGGTATCACACATGCATGACATGTCCCATCACCATGCCCAGCAGTCCCACATGGACTCCATCCACCAAAGATCCCTGCCTTTCCGCACAGGATCGCTGGGCCACCCACACCCTAACGGGATGACTCTCTCCCACACTGTTTAAATGGGATGTGGGTTTCTTTTGTCGATGACTAGAGGATGGCGATTTAATGGGGCATGGATATGGGTATGGGTATGGGTATTAACGAACATATATGAGTGATGGCTCTGGTCAACAAACTTAGCGCTCATCAGGGGAGTTGTTATCTTTTTTTTTTTTGGGATTTCTTGTGGTATAAAAACTTGGGGTCATCTTGACAGGTGCCGGTACAAATGGGGTCTGTTTGCTTTTTTCTTCTTTTTTTTTTCTGAAAATATTTGGGTTGTGTTTGATTGAAAGTGATCTATATTCCGGTCTTTGTTTTTCTTCTGTGGGTTCTTTCTTCTTTGATTTTCCTTAATGGTCTCGCCTCTTTTTTTTCACCTTTTTCCCTTTTTTGGTGTGGGCCTTATGCTTCTTTTCTTCTTGTCTGTCGATCTGCCTTATCTGCTTGGTTCTTTTGGTTTTCATTGTGTATATGGGTTTTCTCCGACATGGATGTTTGGAGCTGTTGATAAACGAGATTTGGATAGATATTCGAAAATTTTATTTTGTTGATACTACACAAACGTGTCTTTTTTGTATGTTCTTTATAACCTTATGGTATTGTTATAGGGTACTATCGCTCAACTGTTCAACTATGCTGTACCCAGTTCTTAGCGACTTAGAAACGCGAGGTGCCTTATACAAACAAAGCATAATACAGATGGCATAATCATAATCAGTAAACATCCAGCTTTCTCGACCATAGGATCCAATAGATCTTGAATCAAGTCGGCAAGAAAAGTCGGCCGCGTACATAGCCTCTACCCTTGAGATCCAAGGTTAACATACTAAAAATACCTACTACGCCTTTTCTCTTCTCAGTTTTATAGCTAGAAAGATGGAAATGCGGTGAAACCAATGAAAACGCACATGACAACATTGAACCTTTCTATGTATAACCAGGGGTACGGCTCTAGTGTGTCCCTGCAAAGCTATGCAGGGTCTTGTCTGTCCCCTTGAACTAGTCTTGTCATTGCAATAACATGAAGAGTTGAAGAGCCTCCTGAGAAATTCCTCGCACTAGAACCATATCAAAACAACTCATAATTCAATCCCTGGCCGAAACGCGTGGCAACCTTGGAAACCCAGGCCAACCTTTTTGTATTTCCACATTTTTCCTTTTTTTTAGATTTTGCGGTCTAGGTATAGTGTATGACATGGTCGAGGGTTTACCCACTTTCCACATATTATCTGAATAGAAGAGTATAGGCATCACCTGCATAGGTGGTCTTTTATAGGCTTGTGTACCTTTGTTAACTTACTACGTACTTCCTTCGGTCCCAAGACTCTTCTCTCCCTCTACAGCTTTGTAGTTGCTAGTATTATTATATTATACTTGATTTGGAAGCTCAAGTCTCTCTTGCCGCTCCATATGTATAACTTGGTTCAAACCATCTGCCCTAAATAGGAATAAATAGACCTCAGAAGATGATATAGTCAACAATAGCTACTTACATAAGGATTGTCGATAATACCTATTGTTGCTAGGATGATTTCATATAATTGGCTCTCGAACCGCCGCCCAATTAGACGCACGCGCGCCGCCGACATAAGCGCTTGGTCAGCGGAGTAAGCGGAGCCACTCCGCTCAGCTTGAAGCTCCGTGAGCACAGCGGAACTTCCATTTTCATCCTCTTCAATTGCTTTACTCTCAGTACGTGCTTACATTCCGGACGTTATTCTCATGCAGGATGCATTACAGGGCTGATAAACCGGTGCCGCCTTTCTAGTTCACGCCACCACTGCAAACTCCGACGCGCATGCTTCACGAGCTGAACAGCCCCAATCAAGCGCAAATACTGAAGGCGACACATCCGTGAGGTCGCTTGTACATCTACATAAAGCGATAATACCCGTGAGTTCACTGACGCGTAGTGCGAATATATTCCCGAGTCCATTCAAGTCATCAGCTTTGTCCTCCGGCTTTCCTTTGTATCCATCCGCTGTCTCCTCCATCCAATATTGGGCCATCCCGGCTTTCCCCTCGCTGCTTTGTAACATGGGCTGACTTCTTTGTTGTCGCCTCGGCGCAATAACTCCAGCAAACAGCAAACAACTCTTCAGATCCTGCGCAATCGATTTGTCCATCGCACATCGGAATTATCCACCTCAAAAATCCGAAATCAAATTGACCATAGAGCGAGCAGTGGGGCTGTTACAAGAGGCGGCGGCCTATCCAGTTTATTCCGCTCTTTGCGGACAGGATGGCTAGCCCGTTTAATCCTTCTGCGGGCCGTGGTCATAGGGGAGGCGCGCCGGGCGTGCAAGGCTCGACGGGGCGGGGAAGAGGTGGACATACGTCAACATACGTGCCGAGAGGGTCAGGTGCGCCTCGCGCAGCGAGGGCTCGAGGGCGTGGACGAGGGTCGGCGACATGGACGGCTCGTGGCCGTGGCCGCGGCGCGGGCGCTGCAAACCACACCGCGAATGGATCCCAGCAACCTGAAGAGGGTCCCAAGCCTGGTGTTGTCAACTCGCCATTTGCGCAATCAAATCACCAAAAACCTGTCGCATCGCCGTTTGGTGCTCAGCCCGCCCAACAGTCTCCATTTTCCAGAGTCTCAAACAATGCCTCGGCTTCGAACGTCGCCAAAAACCCATTCGCTCAACCGAACATTACGAAACAACAATCCTCGGCGAAATTTGTTGGCGGGGGATCTAATGTTGCCGCATCCATGGAGCATGCATCAACGTTGAACACTTACCAGGAACGCTTTGACAAAGTCAGTCCCTACTTCCTCGAAAATGGACAACACGACCACGGAGCTAATCAAATTTACAGCTGAAAATTGATCAAGTGAGACAGCGCGAACGGGCGATCAAAGATGGCCAGATGGCGGACCCCAACCAGCCGACTTCTTTGAACCAGGCTATCACACCCGTGGGTACCTGCACCGGCATGTGTCCCGATTTCGAGAGGGTGGAGCGGATCGTGCAGAAAGCAGTCGACAAGTGTGAAAAGGTAATGGTACGCCTGTTGCTAGCACTGGCGCCACGCTGACATGACTTTAGTATTATAATCCGGCAACGAACCAGCTGGAAATCATGGAAACCAAGATGGTGAAACGCTTCCGACGTGCGGCAGCTGGAAATGACGAGCAATTGCCCTCGGATATCCGGACACCAAAGACACTTTTACAAACCATGAACTATCTCATCCGCTATGTTATCAATGGTGGTGAATCGTTGGCTGTCATCCACATGTTTGTCTGGAACCGGACACGATCAATCCGGAACGACTTCTCGGTGCAGCAACTTACGCACGAAGAAGACGTAAAGACAGCGGTCATTTGTTTGGAACGGATTGCGCGGTTCCATATCGTGTCCCTGCATCTTCTTTCGAACCCGGCGAACACGGAGCAATTCGACCGTCACCAGGAGCGTGAGCAGCTCAACAACACCATGCTCTCTCTCATGTACTATTACGATGATAACCGCGAGCGCATTCACTTCCCCAATGAGGACGAGTTCCGCGCCTACCACATCTTGTTCTCGATCCATGACCAGCGACCTGACCTGGAAGCCCGTGTCCAGAAATGGCCACCTGCCCTGCTCGCTTCGCCTCGAGTGCAGGTGGCATTGGAACTCTTTGCTGCTGCCTGTAATACATGGGAGCCTCAAGGTGCTCTGGATTCTCGCCGACCGAACGCAGTTGCCCAAGGATTCTACACCCGCTTCTTCAACATCATCAATTCCCCGAGTGTATCATATCTGATGGCCTGTGTGGCTGAGGTATACTTCAACCACATTCGTCAGACGGCAATTCGTGCAATCTGGAAAGCCTACTGCCGAACTCCACTGTCACAGCAATCCAAAAATGACCATTGGACTGTGGAGGAATTAACGAAGGTGTTGCACTTTGATGACGACGAGCAGACAATTGAATATTGCAATGCACAGGGCTTACAGTTTGTGGAGAACGCGAGTGGTGGACTCTATCTCAATTGGGGTGATCGCCCAGTCGACTCTGTTGGTAAGTGATTTTAAACGACAACCTCATCTCAACCAAATCTGGTTTCCTTTCATTGCCCACCTCACCCTTTTCCGTCGCCCCAAGTTCATGATACCTTCAATCCTATTATTTCCCTTTCTTTGTTTCGTGGCTAACAATTCCCCAGACTTCGCACCTTCATCTGACCATTCTTTCTCTGAAACCTACGTGGAGTCGAAGCGCGCCGGACGCAGCCTTGTTGCCATCATTCTCGGCATGAACATCAGAGAAGCCGCAAGAATGGGCATGATAGATCGCTCCCAGTTGCCGCCAAAGAGCGAAACCCTGCCTGAGGCTGAGGTAGAAGACGAGGATCTCTTCGTGAGTGATATTGATAATCAGACGCCCGCACCTGTGGTTGAAACACACAACGCCCTTCTTCAGGACACATCGGCTTCTGAATTCCGGATCGCTTCTGAGTCTCAGAAATCTTTACAATCTACTCCTGCAGGTTCGGCTTCACTTGTCCAGTCAAATGTACCGCCCGCCGCTTCAAAGCCGCCAAATCCTTTCGCGGTGGCCTTTCAGCCGTCTACAATGGCATCTCCTCCCTCGAATCCGTTCGCAACTTCAATCCCCTCCACAACTGTCACGCCCGCAGCGCCTTCTCCTTTTACTTCTTCGCCAAATCCATTCTCGTTCCCAAAAGGACCCGAAAAGACCGACGCCTCTGCCCTGACCACTACGCCCTCGCCCTTCCAAACAAAACCCCCTCCTTCTCAACCCGACACTGCCGACAAGCCAACTGTTTCGTCTATTAGCCCTGCCGGGCCCTCATCGTCTGCTTTCGCCTCTACTTCTTCTTCTTCGTCCATATTCCCAAAGCCAGCGTACGCAAAACCCAAGACGGAAACGCCCGCAACGACTCCGCCCGTGCCTACGTTTTCAAACCCCAATTTATTCCCTCCTGCATCGTCGACTACAGACAAACCCGCCTCCGTGTTCCCGAATGGTTCCGGTTCTGTTCTACCCTCCGGCACGGGCGCTTTCACTGCGCCGTCTACATTCTCCTTCTCTAAACCATCAGAGCCAACTCAAAAGACGGAGACACCGGCAACAGTTACCACCGCACCCTCCACGCTGTTCAAACCCAGCGCTTCCCCTCATGAGGCGTCGACTGTGGATAAACCTGCCTCTGTATTTCCTTCTGGCGCGGGTGCTTTCACTGCGCCGTCTCCATTCTCCTTCTCCAAGCCATCAGAGCCAACTCAGAAGACAGAGGCACCGGCTACAGTTACTACAGCCCCCTCTACGCTGTTCAAGCCCAGCACCTCACCTCCCGCTTCGTTGGCTGAATCCAAGAATCCCTTCGCGGCTTCGACATTCTCTGGCGCTAACCCCTTTGGTGCTACAAATACCTCTGCTCAGTCTACGGCGACTAAGAACGATGCCAAAGCCCAGCAAACAACGATCGCACCGAACAACCCATTTGCGCTTCCGAGCGCTCCACTATCTTTCCCAGCTGTGGGTTTGGGAAACACTGTTACCCCTGCTGCCTCATCTCCATTCCAGGCCCTCAAAGCCCCAGAGACACCTGTTGAAGCCAAGGAACCTGCACCTGCGTCAAGTTTCGGCCAGCCCTTCTCGCCGTTCTCCGTGAACAATGCTAGCACCATTTCAGGGTCTTCGAACACGGCTGCAAGCCAATTTCCAGTCCCCGGCTCAATCTTTGCGGCTCCCAAGGCGCCGCAGCCAATCCAGAAAGCAGACATCTCAGCAACTACTGCACCCACACCCGAGAACCCTTTACAGTCGCCCAAGCTGAGTGGAACTTCGGTATTCAGCCAGTCGGCACCTGCACAGGCTCAATTGCCTGGTCCACCTCATATCAACGGCTCCGCTTCGATTTCGGGCGCGCGTCGGTCTGTATCGCACACTCAAGCGACCGCCTCTTCGCCTCCCCGGACTCTCTTTGAAGCACTTCGACAGCCTAAAATATTTGACACCACATCGAATGCATACTCACCTGAAACGGCAACTACTCAGCCGCCAGCACCCTTGTTCCAAAGCCCGGAACCTTCAGCGGTGCCAGGACAGCAAGCGTCGTTGAAACGACAGCATGAATCCACCGATGCAAATGCATCACATCAGCGCAAGAGGCGCTCCTCGCTGAAAGGAAAAGCTCCTGCTGCAGCCTCTGATGGATCATTCAAACGGTCCGTGCATTTCGAAGAGGAAAAGCCTCTACCACAGGAGTCGCAAGTGTCTTCGGTGCACAAGAAGTCTAAAGTCCATGAAAAGAAGCGAGTGCTGGATGAAAAATTCGAGCCCCAACCGGAGGAGCAAGGTCCGAGTACCAAGGTGCCCAAGGTTTCCACAGAGGACGAACATGTCCCTTTTAAGTTCTCCGTCTACGAAGCAGAAAACCGCCCCATGCCGAAGCTCCCGATCTTAGAAAAGCTAGAAGAAAAACTTGCACGAGCCAAGGCCTTGTGCGAGCCAACGCGTCTCACTGAAGAACAACTCCAGTACATCGAAGAAGCTCGCCTGAAACGGGCTCGCCAAGTCGACGAGGACGAGATTGCCCTCTCCCGGGCCCGAATCTTGGCCGAGAAGTTGAGAACTGGCCCTGGAATCTTTGACGGTTGGACTGGGAAAATCCGAGAGCCATGGCACGACCCAAACTGGAACCCCATTGCCCGGATGGCAGAAAAGTATCGCGCCCGAAAAATCCCCCAACCAACTTCATATGTAGCCCCGCCTCTGACACTTAATCGCACTGCCAGAGGATACGAGGTCGCCTACGCCCCTGATACCCCAAACCGGCCTATGTCCCGCACTGAACAGCGTATCCGACGCACTGGTGCCCGTGGATTGGCACATGTGCCCCTGGATTTCGAACGTCATAACCGAGAGAAAGAGGAGATGGCTAAGAGCAAGAACAGAAAGAAGGAAAATAACGACAAAGACAAGAAGGATGAGAAAGAGAAAGACGTGTCTGCTCACGGCGTTTAAGGAGATGCACTATGCTTTTCTCGTTCCCCATGTTGTAATTATCTCATGGTGTATCTCACACTGATTTATTCTCCTCTCATATGGGCCATGGATCTGATCACCCGCTTATTCTGTATGCTCATATCATGTTTGCATTTTATGGAGTCGTTTTTAATGATATCTTTTTTTCCCAATGGACATTCACAGCGAAAATTTATTCATATCTTTCAATTGATTTCTTTTTTATACACAGGCTAGGGTATAAAAGAGGTATTCGATATGCATACGCTAAGTTATTCGGAGGCAAGTCTGGTTACGGCGGGATATGACGACACATTACATATTTAATTTCTCAAAGGCTGGTTATGAACAAAGCAAGCATCTAGACTGGATGTTCAATCTCCTGAATAGACGAGGTTTTCATATCCTCTTCTGCACCATATTCTTGCTCGAGAACATGATTTTTCCACTGACGCACTGGGACTTTCTCGTTGAATAGCTGGCTGATGTCGTTGTTTGTACGACCCGTCGTTTCGCCAACACAGAACCAGATGTATAGCAAGCAAATAAGACTGGTTCCGCCAAAAATGAAACCCAGCATTGGCCCCAAGTTAGCCGAGTAGTAGATATAAGGACAAACAAAAGTGATCATCCAGACGGTGAAGAAGAAGACCCCCATAGCACAGGCAGTAATCTTGTTTCGGTTTCGACCAACTGCCATCTCAGAAGATATGGTGTAGGACAACGTGCCAATGGAGAAGTTGAAGAAGACGATGTTGATATAAGTGAAGACGACAATCGCAATTCCAACGCTTTGCGTGAAGGACCCCCCTTGACGGGTCGTTCCAAGTCCGCCAACTGCAACTAGAGAACACAACATTCCGATAGTGCAAACTAGTAGGTTTGTGCGGCGCTGAAGTTTGTTCCCGAATGCAACTGAGACCCCGACTGTGATGATTTGCAGAACGTATATGATGGTATTGATAGTGAAGGGCTCACCGACACCGATCGACTGTGCAAATACCACTCCGTACGTATACCAGAATTGGATACCGTTGATTTGTTGCACGAACATGGCGCCACAGGAATAAAGAAGTTTCCGCCGTTCGATTGGATCTTTAAAGAGTGACGACCAAGAGGATTCGGACTCCATCTCGCGCTCCTTATCAACTTGTTCTTGAATAAGTCGCAGATCCTGCGCCGGATTGTAATCCTGCATTCGATAGATTTTTCGCAGAGCTGCCTCGGCAGCTTCATATCGACTTTTGGAAACACACCATACAGGACTCTCCGGGATAAATGGAAGGAGGATTATCATGATACCCGGAAGCACCATCAGTAGCCCCATGGGAATTCGATAAGAGGAGGGGCTGTCGATGCTTTGTGTGCCTTGTGTAATGCAAGCTCCAATAAATTGGGAGATGGATTGCATGAATTGAAATGACATGAGAGCAGGTCCACGAATTTCGGCCGGAGCGACTTCATTGATATAGATCAAACAAGTGGCTGTGAATTGTCCAATTCCTAGCCCAATGAGAACTCGACCGGCACAGAACGCGCCGTAGATCCCAAATGAACATACTTGGATGATAGCGCCTGCAATGATGCAGATTGAGGCAGAGTAGAAGACTGCTTTGCGGCCCCATGCATCGTTGATTGGGGCAGTCATTAGGGCGCCACAGAATTCGCCGGCGTAGATCACCGAGGCAGTCACGGACAAGAAGGTTGTTTCGAGGACATAGGTTCCATATTGGGTCTTGGTCCCGTAGTCGTGAATGAAAGGCTCCATACCCTGGATGCCAGTGTAATAAATGGTGTCATAGCCGTAACAGAAGGCCCCGAATAGTGAAACAAAACAATAAAAGAGCGGCCATTTGTGTCGTTGCCAATCCAAGTCAATGTTGAGGATAGCCATTGTGAGATGATCAAAGATATACACAGATGCTCGGGAAATAATTAGTGGGATGACCCTCTATTTATGAGGATTTTGTCTCTATTTCCCCGTGGGGTCCCCACAGTAGGGTTTGCGGCGACTTTCAAGTTTGGGCGGAGTTGCTCATTTAGGAAAGATGGCTGTCTTTGCTTTTCTCGTAAACCGATATACGATGGCAACCTTGGATGTTATCAGTTTTATGGAAGGTGGTGAAGGGCTAAGTGTAGCT
This sequence comes from Penicillium sp. BW_162_3FA, assembly GCA_008931945.1. Classification (NCBI taxonomy): domain Eukaryota; kingdom Fungi; phylum Ascomycota; class Eurotiomycetes; order Eurotiales; family Aspergillaceae; genus Penicillium; species Penicillium sp. BW_162_3FA. The sequence goes on from MUGJ01000063.1 coordinate 91,679, forward strand.
ACGGAAGTCGATTTCTGGGTAAAGTAATACAAAGATAGTGTTTGCTTCATGAAATCAGACACTGCTTCTTAAATATCCCATACAACTCTGGGGGCGGAATCGTTGTTATACACACCACTGGCTATCCTAAAAAGGCAGTCATTCCGTCCATACCCATATTGAATTTGGACGGAATGGCCTAATTAGGAGATCTTCCCGCATCTCTTAGCCGCGGAGTATGAACCCTTTCATGACCGAAAAAACCAACAACCACAAGCTCGGGTGCAGTTTCTAAATGTGTTATAAATTGGAATTCTCTCGCGTGATCAAGGATCCACAAGTATCAAGATGCGAGGTCATCGGCAGAAGAGGCCGGTCTTCACATTTGTCGCAACCGGGGCTACTGGTCTTCCTCAAAAGCGCAAACAAACTCACCATGCTTGTCAAGACTGTCGGAAACGCAAAAGGCGTTGTACTCACCAGGAGAGCCCCATACAGCTATCAGAGCTCGAAATGATGTCACCTGCATACACCTCGACAGATGCTATGACACCTCTGTCGTCGTTGGGGTCTAAAGTTGCGGATACAACCACATCAACCACCGATAACACTGATGCAGTTATACAAGAACAACCCGCATGTGGAGAACTAGAGAGGGGCTCCAGGTTTATTGGAGATTTGAATCCCGAAGGTACATTGCTGGCAGCTGCAAGTCCAAGTGGGAGTGCTGGAACCGCTAGACAACATGATGTTGGTGTCTGGTTTTCCGACAAATCCTCAAGAGGAAGCGGTGGATTTTCCCGACTCGCTGTCAAAAAGTCACGATCACGTTTTATCAGTTCGCCGGATCCTTTGATATCCTCGGTCTTCTTGCCTCACTTGGAGGACCATTGTCTAAGCGTTCTTCCTAGTCCGGATAACTTGGCTGGCCTCACTCACATTTATCTGGAACATATTCACCCCATTTTTCCAATACTGGATTATGAAACTTATCAAAACACGCCTTCTGATTCTCCGGAGTGGGTATTGTTATCACAAACAATATGTTTCGCTGCCAGTGTGAGCCCGAATTCGATACAGTATCTTCACCTACCCAAGATGGATGTTTCATCTCGCAATGAGTTCTCTCGCACCCTCTTTGGAGTAATAAGAACATCATTAGCACTAGGTCTGGTGAAAGACAAAACGGCGCTTATTCAAGTATTCGCTATAATTTCACTATTCACGCAATTTTCCGGGGATCGACAAGAATCCGCCGAGTTCTTCTCTCGTGCCCTCGCCCATGCGCATACCATGGGTCTACACCTACATGGCCAGTCAAATTCACCATCTGAAGCCAACTCAATACGTCTGTTCTGCTGCATGTATGCTTTGGATATCCTCAATGCAGCATTTCACGGAAGGCCTATGCAGATGCATGCCCGAGATTTTGGTCGTGATCTCCATTCCTGTATTGCAGCCCAGCAAGGGTGCTTTCGGCTCTTCTTGCGCACAATTACCTTGATGGACCGAGTCATTGAACTTTACCGGCCTTCAACAAATGCTGTATGGGAAGACGGATTCCCTTTGTTCGAGGATGTGCTAGAGGAATTTGACGCCCTTAGCATTCCCATGCACTTGACTGGTATGTCGATCTCAATATCCGCGGTATAAGCTTGGGAACTAATTTGCAATTCAGCAACAATTGAAGTTTTATATCATACAGTTGCCATACTATCCTGTCGCTCGATATCCCCTGGCGATTGTTCTCGTTCCTCAGCATCATACTTGCGCCAAAGCCTCTCGGCCTTGAGGGTCACAACCATCGTAGGTGATGAGTTCCGTAATGCACTTTCTCTATTTCCGATTGTCCCATATGCCGTTTCACAGTCTCTCCGGGTGTCATATCGCAGTCTACAGCAAAGCAAAACATCATTTTTCCGATCACGAGCTCGAAAGCAAGTGGCCTTGAATTGCGATATTCTGAGAGATCTCGGGGAAATTTATCATTCGGCCTCACTCATAGCAGACCTAGGAGAACATCTCTTACGGGGCTCCGATACTCATCAGGGACCGGGTATCCAAACTGATGCTGCCGCGCGGCAAAATCCAGAGCTGCGTGCCTCTTCCACTCAAAGAACCACTGGTAGGCACAAGGCTTCTTTTAATTTTGCCCAACATTTGAACTAACAGCGAAACAAAGAGAGCGCATCCATTGATTTTCAAAATGCGCCTTCGACAGACAGCTCAAGGCCAACATATCAACCGTACCATCCAAATCTCTTTAACCCAATGTCGTCGTTGGATATATTCGAGAATCTTGAGCATGAGCTGGATGTTGAGGCTATTGTTGGAGGATTATTCCACGGATCCGTCTAAGATTTGATAATTATGTATGGATATAGGTTGATAAGGTCAACCAAAGGCACACTCCTACCAATTTTTAGGCGTGAGGCTGAGGCAGAGATCACCAGAAGAGGAATGTAAGCGCCAATTCTTTTAGCGATGAACATCATAGCCGAAGAACTTTTATGTATTGTTCATTCAATGGATTTCTCGATTGGACATTAAATACTATATACTATATACTATATTTATCTTTTTAGCAACTTTGGATGTGCGTAATATCTACGTAGGATGTCACCTATATTCGTTGCCTAAGGCAAAGACCACCTCATTAAATCGGCATTCCAAGGTTGGGCTATTTATCACTACCTCTCGAGTCTTCAATCATGCCCAGCTTAACTGACCTCCTCAATCCACAACCACCCACAGCCTGGGAACAATTCTTGGCCCAGCCTTGCGTCTTCCTTGCGCGGAAGCTGTACACTTGGCATCAAACCATCCCTGCAAAACCACTCACAAATCCTGTTACTATAATCTGTATCTCCGATACTCACAACAGTCAACCCAGTCTTCCCGATGGAGACATTCTTATTCACTCTGGTGATCTCACGCAGTCAGGGTCATTAAGGGAACTCCAGGCAACCCTCACCTGGCTACGCGCCCAGCCCCATCCCACCAAAATAGTTGTTGCCGGCAATCACGATATGTTACTTGACACAGCGCGCGATAACTCGGACCAAGCTATCGCTGAACGGGCTCAGCTTGACTGGGGTGAGATAATCTATCTGGAAAACCAGGAGACTACCGTTTCCTGTGCAAATGGTCGCCAACTTAGAATATACGGGAGTCCCCTTACTGCTCGCTATGGCAACTGGGGCTTTCAATATCCTCGCAATCAAGACGTATGGACTGGCTCAGTGCCTGACCGTATTGATGTGCTAATCACCCATGGTCCGCCACGTGGACATCTTGACTTGCTAAATATGGGTTGTGTTCACCTACTGCGGGAGTTATGGAGAGTCAAGCCTAAACTACATGTGTTTGGACATGTCCACGCTGGTGCAGGCACCGAATGGATCTTGTTCGATACGTTCCAGGAGGCTTACGAGCGTACTATCGTTGCTAGAGGGGGGGTTTGGAATCTTCTATTTATAATTCACCAATTTGTTAAGACATTTTTTAATCCGAGTGTGGAGGCAAAATGTTTACTTGTCAATTCGGCTATTGTTGAAGGTTTGCGAGATGATGAACGGAGACGACCTGTGAAGGTTGTTATTTAATTTTGCAATGCTTTGAAGTTACTATAATTTTAGCTTATAACCGATCAAGCCTAAAGATATAGTTACCTTATCCTTTTGATCACTTCTTTTCCGACTCTTTTATACTATTGACTCACTTATCGTCATCTTTTCATCATTCAACCAGTCAGCCTGACATTGTAAGAAATAAGGATCCGCTCGAAAAAGGCACATACCCCTCACTAGATATCAGATAGGTGCATAGCAATTGCTGCTAACGTCATAGGGACCTATACACTTATGTCGGAGTATAACATAGAGTAGCAGGAAGAAAACAAGAAGAGCCGGGGGAAGGGGCGGAAAACGAGGCGGAAAGGGAGGCGGTGAATTGGTATGTTTAACCAATAATAACATCAGCATCTATGGATACTGCTACGTCGATGTACGTGATGTATATCCTGCCATATGAGAGTGGCAACGCTCTTGAGACCACATCCTAGTCAACCGCGTGATTGATTTACCCCTGTTAACGTGTGCTGCATCCAAGGTTCATGGTTCCTTTCCAAGGGCACTTCATTAATCTAATATTTCTTTGATTGCCCCAGCGCACTATGGTACGCTCCTTGGGAATATTCGCGCGCCCTGTCCATCTTTCGGTCTCATCTCGACCTTTAATTCCGGGTTTCCAATCACTTTGGCGTCGAAAGCTCGACTCCATGTCTTTCGTGCGGCCAGGCACCACAAAGGTCGAAAAACCTCGCGCCAAGTATAACTGGATTGAGGGTGTTGAGAAACTTGAAGAATATCAACCTGGGGGGTATCACCCTATCATGGTGGGGGACGTGTTACATAACCGTTATCACATTACAGACAAACTTGGCTTTGGGGGTTATTCGACGGTTTGGCTTGCCCGAGATACTTATCTGAACCGATATGTTACTCTCAAGATCAGCGTGGCCAACTCGATTCAGCACGAGACAAAAGTCCTTAAAGCTCTGTCTGCTCCGCCTCCATCGACTTCATCAGAACACCCTGGGCGTGGTTTAGTACCTGTCTTCCTAGATGAATTCAAAGTGCAAGGTCCCAATGGAGAACATACATGTTACACGGTGGTTCCTGCACAATGCAACCTTAGAGAGGCCTCCTTTAGCCGTCTTTTCCCTATGGAAGTTGCGCGAGCACTCTCCTATCGACTCGCACAGGCCGTTGCTTATATACATTCACGAGGCTATGTTCATGGAGGTTAGTTATAACCATGGTCATTTACTTAAATAATAGTGTACTAATATTAAATATGTTGGATAATTTAGATGTTCATTTAAATAACATTTTGTCCAAGCTCCCGTCAAGTTTCAATGAGCTTTCCACCAGGCAATTCTATGAAAGATTCGGCGAACCCGAGACAGTTCCTATCACACGACGTGACGGAGAACCATTGTCCCCCAATGCCCCGACCAAAGCTGTTGTGCCGCTATTCATAGGGAAATATGCGGAGGAGTTCTCATCATCCGACGCGCACCCGCTTCTAATTGACTTTGGTGAGGCGTTTTCCCCGGCTTTGGAAACTCGTCTTGGGAAAGACTGCCATACGCCAAACGCGTTTCGGGCTCCAGAAGCCAAATTCGAATCGCATATGCCGCTAGGATATCCCTCAGATATCTGGAGTCTAGCCACGGCAATATGGGAGATTATTGGAATGAAGGCCATCTTTAGCACCGATTTTGCGGATGGGGATCAGATAGCGGCTCAGCATATCGATGTACTAGGGCCAATGCCATCGGAATGGTGGCAGCACTGGGAAGCACGGTCTCGATTTTTCGATGAGCATGGATATCCAATGGAGTCCTATAAGGAAAATAAATGGCCCCCGCTTGAGGAATCATTTGAGACTGGTGTGCAGAAATGGAGACGGAGGGGGGGAGGCGAGATTGAGGAAGATGAGAAAGTTGCGTTTCTGGATTTGATGCGCCGCATGCTATCATTCCGACCAGAGGAGCGACCAACTGCTGAAGAGGTGCTAATGTCGGATTGGATAGTTAAATGGGCATTGCCTGATTGCGAGCGGAGATAACGGCATTTTCTTGTGTTTAACATTGAAAGCCCATGTATTTATAGTCAAATAACAATGATCGATGCAGAGTTCTTTACATAATTGGGTTAAATAGACAATTTGAGAATAGAAAAGTGTGTATCAAGATGTAGCTTTAGTTATCATACTAAGAAGGGCATAGGCGGTTCACGGCGAAAGGCATTAAAAACAAAGGGGCCAATTCTGAATGGTTATATATCAGAAAGACAACATACATACATCGTCAGCTTCAAGTAGTTGCACATATATTTGTACCAATCATAGTTCAATACGACGTAGGTAAGTACATCAGGTATTAACATTCTCTTGATGCTTTTCATACTCCATACAGATCTACTGTTGATAAATTTACTTTACAGTCTTGACATTGCAAAATTCAGTTGGAATCTGTGAATATTAAAATGCTTATGATGGTGAATCTAGAAAGTGACCTCGGGAGGGATATAGGGATATTCACCCCTGAGGCATCAACTTTCCTATGACCCGCGGCCCAAAACATCGCCCTTCCGTCCAAACTACAACCATACCCTGAAAGTAATTGCTCCTGGCTTGTACTCGAAAATCACAGTATATGAAGAATTATCTTGCGTATATCGTGATATAGTTCAAGGATTTTGACCCGCCCGTCATCATTCTGGCAAAAATCCTGCCCCGCTGTGTCCGTGTTGGGACCAGAAGTCACGAACTTCATACCTCATCCACGTCAACACTACCATTGACTTCAAACACATCTCTTTCACGATTCACTAGGAAAATTCTTATCACACAACACGTGTCACTTCTCAATTTCAGAAACTTCTCAACCTCACCGTCTCACAAGATGAAAATCGCAACCCTTCAATTCGCGCCGAAGCTGGGCGATCTCAAAGGCAATATTGAGAAAGCAAATGCTTTATTGAAGACTGGCAAGACCGTTTCTGTAGATGGAAAAGAGCTCGGGGTTGGGATCGATCTGTTGAAGCCCGATATCCTGGTCCTGCCCGAGTTGGCGATGACGGGTACGTACCTCCCCAACAAACCGTCCAGCGTATATTGAACAGCATGAACCCCGTCTTCCCCCAGTCTCTAATATTCAGCTTGACTTATGGGAAATTTTCACTGGCTAATCAATAAGTAGGCTATAACTTCCCTTCCTTGGAAGCGATCGAGCCATATCTCGAGCCAGCTGGTGACGGTCCCTCTGCCTTGTGGGCGCGTGAGACTGCCAGACGCTTGCGATGCAAGGTCTGTGTGGGGTATCCGGAGATTGAGAAGGATTCTCAAAATCCCGGCAAAGTCACATACTATAACTCACTGCTTGTTGTCGACGAGAACGGGGAGTTCATCCTCAACTACCGCAAAAGCTTCTTGTATTACACCGACGAAACGTGGGCGGCCGAAGGTCAAGTGGAGCGAGGGTTCCATGAGCTAGAATTCGCTTCTCCAGGAACGCTATCTTCCTTGACGAACCCGGTGTATCAGGGCGAGCAGATTTTGTCCGAGAAAAAGCGGGTCGCGACTTCGCTAGGTATCTGCATGGATATCAATCCGTACAAGTTTGAAGCGCCATTCGACAAGTGGGAATTTGCAACTCGGGTGCTTGACTCCAAATCCCAGCTTGTTATTTTGTCCATGGCCTGGTTGACCACTCTGAGCCGGGAAGAACTCGATGCCTTGAAGGATAAGCCCGAGATGGATACTTTCAACTATTGGCTTCAGCGATTCTGGCCCCTGTTGCAAAAGAGGATGGAACATGAGGTGGATCTTGACGGCGGAAAGGCGGCAGAGTCCCCGAAGAAGATCGTCATCGTCTTTTCTAATCGGTCGGGCGAAGAGCCACCGACAGAGGATACCAAGCCACCGGTGCAATATGCGGGGACAAGCACTATCATTGCTGTGACCCAACGGCCCACTATAAATGCTGCGGAGAAAGATGTAGGGTCAGGTGCGCACACCCCTGAGGAGGAAAGTGAGACAGAGGATGCGGGCATCCCATTCGACGTTAAGATACTTTGCTGGGACATGCTAGGCGCCGCGGAGGAAGGTATTTGTTTCGCGGATACTACGGCAGATCCACAAATGGTATTTGCACTGAAAAAGGCGTCCGAGTGAGGCGGCGCATTGGACGCGTCAGGCTATTCCACAAGGCAGAGTCTATGAACAGGTCGAGGGTCCACCCTTGCGACATGACATTAGAAATGGTATCTCGATCACCCGAGTTTCTGTGATACCTCCCAATCCAAGAATATATACACTAGACGGTGTATATTGCTCAGTGTTATGGCGATCCTTCCTACAAGAATGGAAACTCCACCGATTGTCACAGGTGCATCATGTGGAGGGGATCCATGTGATAAAGGACCCAAACGTGATGACATATAGAAGAAGATCATCGAGATCGTCACAATCTTCAGTCGAAAAGCTCGGGTATTTACCTTGATATCGCATCGAGGTAGAATTCTGAGGCCTCCTGATCACTCTGTCTTCCCGTTGATCAGTATGCACGCAAAGTACTAGGAAATACCTTTTTAGATATCCGATGCAACCCTTTGGAGACATGGTGGTGTGGAGGGCTTAGGGAATGCTATTTCAGGATGCTTGATCTGAAACATGTGATTCTCCTCTCCCCCACCCCGATGAGAGATCAGAGGTAAACCGATGAGAACTACCAACGATGTATCCTGTAAGTTGGGTGTATTTTGAAAAGAACTCGTGTTATATTATGATCTAGACCAGTACACCCACTACAGTATGCACGACCTTGTTTCCCATTGCTACCACGGTCCTGGGATATTCCCCTGTTGTGTTTCCTGATTTTCCTGATTCGGTTGAAGGGGGTATTCCATACACTAGTGGATCTAGCCTGACCACTTGCAGGAAGATAAGGGTGGACAGTCACCTCGGATCAATGCCGGGTATATTGCATGTAGTTAGTCGGCTTCTAGTGTGTCTAGACTACACCTATATACTTGGTAATCGGGTAGATTTATGAAGTTCTTTGTATCCGACGGTCCGATCACCCCCTCATAGTGGGTGAATAGCACCTGTGATTGGTCCATAAGATGCCCCTACACGTGATCTGACGAATCCCTTCCCCGAGATCCGGCGGCCAATCAGAGACCAAGAAAGTAGGTGTGCAGCAGAGGGGCACGGGATGGCTGCACATGACTTCCGATGAGAGATGGAGGCGTAGACATCCCCGGGGCCATTCGAGCATTTTAGTTGGTTATCTTCAGCTCTTGTTGTCGGTTTCTTTTTGGATGTGTTTGCAAAATTGTCTAGACCTCCAGGGCTTTCAGGTGGCTCATTTGCGGTCCACAGGTCCATGGGTATGCGGTTTGCTTACGTCAGTGGATATTGTTGAATAGGGCGATCAGGTGATTTATTGCACTATTGGTCGTTCTGATCCACCGGATTCAGCGCGACTCCTCCTCTTGACCACCTCCTTGCCACGTGAGCAATCCATCTTGAACTTGTCCGCTGCTCTACATCTTCCTAAAGAAACACGTTTTCTTATTTCTAAATTTACCGCGAGGTAGATTGCTAAGTCATTTGCATATCTTGATATCGGCTTCCTCAGATTTTCAACTTTCGCATTTTCACATCCCAATTTCGAATTCGGGGTTTCGCAGACAACGTGACCTGAGTCTTGTTGTTGTCGGGCAGGTGACTTCCTGTCAGGTGATAAAGAGAGATCATCCCAAGGTACGGCTCCATCAATGTCCCATCTTCATCCATATCTCCCCATGTTATTGCACCTCGCGTCGTGATGCTCATCGCAACTGGTGCCCTTCACGATGCTGCCCCCTGTGTGACCTGCGCTGCCTGCAAGCCATCATGACGCGTTCCTGATGTCTGCAACCTCGCGGATGTTTCGAGACATCGCATTATATGCGATCGCTTGATAATGTCACTACCCCGTAGAACTATCCCCATGCACTGTCGCTCGCCAGAAAAAATTCTACTGGCGACGACCGAGGTCCGACGTGACTGGCCTTCCTAGGATGTCTGAGGAGCGCGTCGGATCTACGCGTCTGTTTACTTCGCGGGGTGCCCACTGATCTTCCCAAGAGGGACTTGATCTACCAGGCACCAACTTACCGCAAGCTGCATTAACATCTCCAATCACATACCGTTCTCTTGTTCTCTTATTCTCCGAGACTTGTTTCACTCAACTTTTCACTTACTGGCCGCTAACCACTACCACGCATAGGACGATTAGCTTTAGGGCTTAGCATGTCTGATCCCACCATGAATAGTCCGGATAACGGTTCGCATAAGCGCAAGAGAGACGGCTCTGAGGATCTTGGTCCCGACCCGCAGCGTCTTAACCGCTCTTCCCACGGAAGCAACGGCAGCATGGATAACCAGCACAACTTCGGCCACGGAGGGCTTGGAAACTACGACCATGGACTTCCTAACACGGGGGCCGAACTAAACATCGATCAACAAATTCTTCAACATGTCGGTCCGCAGAATGGCCTGTCCGATGATAACGCGTTGACCGCCAATGCCAAAGCCGCCCTAGCTGCCCACACTCCTCAGCACAAGTACCCCCCTCCTCCCGATTCTGGCTTCGATGCGAGCAACCTCACCCAAGGATTGTCCTTTGGCGATGAGATGAACCAGACTCCCATGGGCGGTGGTCACAACCACAATTCGACCGCCGCTGCAGTCTATGCCGCGCGCGAGGCTCAGAGTATGAACCAGAAGCCTACCGTTGGTTCCCCCGAATGGCACCAAATTCGCAAGAACAATCACAAAGAAGGTAAGGACTCACTCTACTGATCCAATATGTGTTTACATACTGACCCCTTCACTTAGTTGAACGTCGCCGCCGCGAAGCTATTAATGAAGGTATCAACCAGATTGCCCGTCTTGTACCGAACTGCGATAAGAACAAGGGCGCGATACTCCAACGTGCCATTGAATATATCTTGCAGCTCCAGGAAGAAAAGAAGAACATCGACGAGCAATTCGAGAAGCACAGTCTCACTGCTAATCATGCTATCGCCGAGATCAGTGGCTCGAACTCCAAGCTCAAGGGCGAGGTCGCCCGACGCAACAACATTGCCCTGAAGTGGCTGTCGCGTTGCCGGGATGCCGGCCTGGACTTTGATGATTACGAGGAGTCAAAAGAGCTAGAGTCACTGGAGATGGATTAGGTTTACTATCCTTATTCTTCTGCATGTGCTACGACTTGTTGCGTTTCCGGAGGTCAAGACTTGAACATACCCTCATCTCTCTGTTTTTTCAAATCTGCTATTCTGCTGTTGACAGATCTTTTTCCTTACTTACCATGGATGTTTCCTCCAATCGATGTAACCTCATCACTATGAACTTCTCATTACCCCCCGTTTCCTCGCAGTACGGTCTGCCTCTGGCATTCTGAGTGTTAAATTCCCCATTAGCTACCCTTACAACTTGTCTGTGCAATTTCTTCTGTTGCTTCACCCCTTTGATCATTCTCTGCTCACACACATTTGCGGTCTTTGTACGCTACTCAGGCTTTGTTCTTTTTCTTTCTTTGTTCTTTGTTCTCTTTCTTTCATCATTAATGGTTTGTGGGCTGGCGAATCTACGGCTGGGATGGGTTTGCCTTGGAATGGAGCTACGGGTTGATAAGTCCTTTTTTTCAAACTGCTTTATTACATCTCCCTTTAGATTTATCCTTGTATGCATCGTGTCATAGTTGTATATTTAGCCGTGCGGTGGGTTTCACCAAGTCACGACATAAGTAGATGGTGTAGATAGGGATATATCCCTTTCATCGGGGTGAGGTTGTGGCCGAGGTGGCCCCGCTCTCGGAAGGTCCCGAGTCCAAGTTGCGTCTTCTCACTCGAGCACCGAGGAAGGAAGGGCCATAAAAATTGTACAGTTGGAGCGTCGTACGGATTGGCTAGGTTCAATGCGCAATCTTGGAGGAGCATATTGCTCGCTTGCATCTCTCTGCTTGGTGTTATCACTTGTCCTGATAGTAATGGCTTAGGAAGTTCGGGAGCGCTTCCATGGATAAGATGGAGGATACAGTTTATACTCGAGTTTTAACGTAAACAACCTTGGAACGAATGAGACGACTTGGATACTTGGGACAGGGTTGTATGTTGTAGGTGTGTCTAGGGTTACATCATTGAATAGTTACTATATGTCGGTAGCCCTAAAAAGAGAGCTACAAGTTCTATGTACCTCCATAAGGCGTCATTGGAGTTTAGATATAAGAAGAATAAGCCAATAAGCCAATAATCCATTGCTAAGAATACAAGAATACCTACATAGGTTATAATCCGCCACTGACTCACGGACTAGCGTGCGGAGATAACACAGCCCTGATCAGCTTATGAGGCTACCCCTCTATGATGTCAACGAAATCCAGATCATCTTCCTCTTCTACTTAAGTCTATTTCCCCCTTTCCCTATCCCTACATTTCTATAAACTATCTCAACATGTCTTCCTATATTGTGAGTAAATCACATATCCAGAACATACATATATGTATACACCCATGGGCATTTCGCTAACCCTCTTAGATCACGTGCAAGCCAGACGCAACCGACGACCAGGTTCAGGCGTATGCATCTCACGTCCATATTTGTGATACACTATACTAATATCTCAATGTCTTTTAGCGTCAAGGACCACGCCAAGGAACAAGGTGGCACCATCGGACACGAGTATTCGTTGATCAAGGGCTTTGCGTGAGTTGTTCTGACATTATTGGCTCTCTTCCAGCGTAAGATGGCTAATTATCGATCTTGTTGATAGTGTTTCTTTCCCCAAGGATACCGTTCACAGTCTGGACTCACACCCGCATGTGGAGCATGTCGAGGCCGATAAGGAAGTGACGACGCAGTAATGATCTACTAGATGTGAGATTTGGCGGACAGCATACACAGCATACACAGCAGCACAGATTCGTTAGCATGTTGCACCATAGCCTGTTCTGGTTGTGAGGTATACAACTGAGTCTTTACCAGCCAACTACGGATTTATGATAGAGAGAACCAACGACTTATATGTTTCAGAGAGTATGTGTGTGTGACCTCGTAGATAGACATTGTTATAGATCAGTTGCAATGGACTAGATAACCTAGAACACAGGAATCTCCTCACCAAACCACCTCAAATAAAGAATATCAACAGAAGAAGATAAATATACAATTCCTCCCCTCAACAGAAAATTTACAGGTTGGACGCAGCAGTAACCTCATTGCCAGAGCTAACTCCGACATCCTTGACAACAACGGTCTTGCCGCTAGCACCGGTAATGCGCACATCAACAGTGCTAGTACCGAATCCGGCGGTGTTCTCGAAGAAGTTGTAGTAAGTGCGGGTGGTGCTCTTCCATGAGCTACCGCCATCAGTGCTAACCTCCAACGCAGTCACAGCCTCGTTGGCATTGACAACCTGCATCGAGAACCAGTAGGCGGATGTACCCTCCTTGTTCTTGAGCTTCAGGGGTCCATCCAGATCACATGAGACATATGACCAGGTGGTCTGGATGATGCCGGCGGAGATGTCGGAGAGCTCGGCGAAGGCATCTTGGAAGAGGTCGATGTGGTTGCTTTCGCATTCGGGGCATTGATCGACGATCTGGTTTGTGTTAGAGTTGCTTTGGGATGGAGAGGGAGGGTAGAGGACGGGGGGCACTTGACTTACCATTGCTTTGATGGAGTTACCCTTAGGTCCGGTGACGGATACACAGGCACCGCATTCCGCCGCATCGTCCCATCGCTGGAGAGAAAGGGCAGCACCGAAGAGGTTGCTTGGGAGGGTGTAGCCGGAGAACGAGCATGTTCCGCCGGCGACGTTGCCGCCGTAGAAGGTGGCTTCTCCAGGGGTTCCGTCGGAGGAGCTGGTGGAGACAGATTTGCTGGAAGCAGACTTGGTGGAAGAGGAGGAAGTGGCAGATTCGGTAGAAGTGCTGGCAGCCTCGACAGGAGCTTGGGTGGTAGAAGTGCTGGCGACTTCGACGGGAGCTTGAGTGGTGGAGGTCTGCGCGGCGGTGGTCTCTACGGCTGGGGCAGCAATGGTCTTGACGACAGCGGCAGTCTCAGCGGTCGTAGTGGGTAGAACAGCCGCAACTGGGGCGGTCTTGACAACTGCGACCTCGGCAGCAGAAGTTTCGGCGGCAGAGGTCTCAGCAACAGAGGCCTCAGAGGTCGTAGTCTCGATTTGGACAACTGGGGCGGGGGTTGTAGACTCCACGGCAATGGCAGTAGACGATGAGGCCACTGTAGGCTCAGCGGAGGATTGGGACTCAACAGTAACCGGAGTAGATGTCGGGGTAACTGTAGTCTCTACGGAGGTCGCAGTTGGGTATGTTTCCACAGTGACGGTCTTGTAGTAGACGCTCATAGTATAGCCCTTGGGACAGTATCCGTCATGTTCGCGGGCGCCTAATGGGCCGGCGGACACAGTAGCAGCGCTGACAAGAGCGGCCACGGAGGCTAGACGAAGATACTTCATTGTTGGAAATGAAGGGTTCTGCAAGACAAGATATCGAAGATGGAAGATCGAATGAGTGAAGTCGCAGATTGACTCTTAAGGATAGGACGTGCAGGTGCACAAAAAAGAATGGACGTCTGGATAACGAATGCCAGATTCGAAAGAATTACTGTTCCAGACAGGAAGTGCAAAGGAAGCAAAAGAAGGTATGAGGAGAGGGGGAAAAGATGGAATGGAGTGAGATATAAGTCTAGGCACGCTGATGATCCATCATAGTCTCCTGCATATGGCTTGATGAACTAGTAATACTAGTATAATTGGGTTCATTTCATAGTAAAGAACTACACTCTAAAGATGAAACATGGCGTGGATCCCCAGCCAGTGTGAGTCCACCGGAGAAGCCGAAAACGGTACTTGGCCCATTATGCTATTCCGAGTTAGGGCTAGTGGAGATTGTTTAAATTAAAGAGGGAAAAAATGAGGAAATGACTGTGAGTCAAGGTGAAATGAGATTGCTGCTTTAGGCTATTAGTGGATTTGCCAGTGAAAAGGGAGCAAATCAACAAGAAAAGTCAAGAACAGGTCTATCGAGCATCCCACATAATCTCGTTCAGCCTCAGTAGTGCATCTGCACTGGCCTTTTTCGCCGACATAAAGTCCTCCCGGCTCTCCGCCCCGCGTGGACCACGGAGAATTTCAGAGAAGCAGAGGTCTACGAGAACACGCAGCTCCTCGTAGGTAAATGGCTCGCCGTTTCCAGCAGCCAAGGCTTTGTTGCCTTGTGATGCAAAGGCCTCCTTCTCTTCCTTAGCGTAGTCCAGGGTCCTCTCGGCACCTTCCAGGAACCAGTCCAGGAATTTTGCGCTGCGTGGTAAAGCGACAATTTCTTGAGAAGCCTGGACATGTAAATCTGTAGCCGAATCTGACGATTCACCAGCTGGGTCGATGATGATGTTCTTCAAGTTCTGCTGGAGAACAAGCACATCAAGCTGCAATCGCAGCGCTCCATTCTCATTCATGGCCCCAATATACTGGGTGCAGGCGACAAAGACCCGATCGATAAACCTTGCCAGGCCCGATGTGATGAACCAGCGCTCAACAGATCCCAGATACGTCGAGATGTTGGTGTCGAATGCGATGAGATCATTGTTGAGTGCGAGGATTGTGGGTGACGCGGCGGTCGGTTGATTCATGATAATGTGCCACCAGTTGTCCGTTGTGTGTGGGGATGGAGTGACGGGTTCGGAGTTCCTCAAGTTGGGAGGGTTCGGCCCGGCCATTGTTTTAGTCAACATGTGGATGATGCCACAGCGGATGTCAACATGCATCGTCAGAAGTGCAGTATCTCCAAGCCGGTGTAATGATTGGAGCGTCCCATCAAAGACCACAGCAGTCTCGTGGTTGAGTGGCAAATGCACCGGGTTATTGATGCTATCACGATTAGGTTTCATCGATCCGAACAGAGTCCATCTACGGGACGGCCGGCCAGTTGCAGTCAAACTGGATGACTCGGCATCCGCGGTCTGTTCAACCACAAGTCGAATTCTCGCGAGGTGACTTGCAAGCCATTGCATGCTGTTGTACAAGAGCGAAAGAGAAATGACGGTTTTCGGGTCAGATATGATGTCGTAAGGCTCCAGTGGCACTTGCCCCGTTCGCTTGAGAAGAAGGTCGATTTCCGTATCGATCAGGGTCTGTTTCTTGTCCCCAGCATTTTTCCACAGTTCATCGACAACATCATGGATGTCGCCTGAATCAGCAAAGGAAGCCGCAGCTTTAAGTCGGACTTCGCCTCCTCGGTTCCGTGCAGAGACTTTTGTGACCATTGCTTTGTACCACCCACAGCACTTGTCGTAATAGGTCACGATCTGGTCAATGAGAAGCTGCGTAAATGCTTGATCGTGTGGAATACTTGACAGCATTTTGCTAAATTCGCGAACAATGGACATGAATTTGACCGTTCCCTTGAAAATAGGCCGAGGAGAGGCCTTGGCCCAATGGGGGTCTTCAGTGAACGCATCTGCGGCAATGAAGCTGAGCGTGCAGAGATCCGTCACTGTCTCATCCAACTGGGGTAGGAAGACATTAACCATGAAGTCATCCAAAAAGGAGGTCAAAGTGCCCATAGAAATATCCGCATCAACAGGGACGATATCTTTGAGCCGCTGGATGAAAGATAGGGAGGGAGGAAGAAGGATTCCCATATTGAAGACACTTGGTTCAAGCAAAATCTTATGCCCGGTCCCTGAGTTACCCTTATTAGATTGCGTAGTATCATTTGTTGCGGCCTTTTGCCTTGACTTGGAAACAAGTCCCGGCACTGAGGACTTCAGGATTTCATCCAGTTCGTCTTGTTCAGCTTTCATCTCGGAATTCTGCTCAATATCGGATAACTTGAACATTTTCTACAACGTAAAGGGTCAGCCAGCTACTTAAGAATGATAAAAACGACTAGTCTCCTTACCTTATTCTTATCGCGGTTGCCTGTGTATAGATGCCGTCGAGAGTCATTCTCCTCCGCTCTAGATCGAACAGAAGAGTCTCCATCGGTTGCAAGGTAGTCGTGCATGAGTGATCGTATCTGGCAAAACAAATTAATATCCGTGATGCCAGTCAAAGCTGTTGGCATCTTACCTCGCTTTGTAGAAGTTTCCACAACTCCTTGAATCCCCCAGAAAGCGTCTCGCTTTTAATCAGGCCTTCTCGTTCCACAATGGCCGCAACGACATCGTGAAGAATCCGGTGGCCTTCCGCAATTGCCTCAAATTTGGCATATAGTGCCCACAAAAATTCAGAAAGAACGTGGCCACGCTTTTCAATGATCTCGGTGGGGAGACTGGACTGTTTGTAGTTGTCCTGGGCTGAGAAGCTCTTGGTTGGTGCAGGATAACGAGTGTCAACCTCTGCGTTGGTCTTATCCACCACAGCAAACAGTTCGACCGGAAGACGCTGCTCAATTCTATGAACCGCGACGTCAAGGTGACCCATCTTGTTCAGCGCTTCAATAAGTAACTGAATGTAGGAAAACGTGTCAGCCTCCGGGTTCCGAGAGGCGTCTTCGACCATGGGCGTCAACGGATCGAACTTGGCTAGGAAACCATACACAGGCCGTTCCCAAGAGCGGCTACCGGCCAAATTAGATGTATGCACCTCTTTTTCATCAGACGTGGGTGCTTTCCATCGGTCTGAGCAATAGGGTGATTTAAGGTATAGGTGGTCGTGCAACTCCTCGATCAGGATGTCTGTGAGTGACGTTTCCTGGTTTGTGAAATAAGCGCGAATGTCGGATAAAGCGCCAATGTCCTCCAGCTCCGAACGCCGTAGAACCCGGAGACCAGTGTGAAGCACATCCACAGCTGCAAGGAAGCGCTTATCTGAAATCTGAGATTCCAATTTCTCGGGAAGGGATTGGATTTCCTCAATCTGAGTGAACAGCTGAACGATATCATCGTAGTTCTGAGAAGACGTTGCCAGCCCTTTCAGCTCCGGCTTGGTCGATATTAACCCGGATTTGGCCTGATCCAGGGCATGCCTCAGGCTGCGTACTCGAGTTTGCGAGGAAGATATATTGGATTGGATTTTGTGGTATGTTCCAATAGAACTGTTGAATCCCTGATGGTGTTCTATGACATGCAATTTTAGCATATTCCTGTCCAAACCACCGCAGAAAGGACCTACCATTGACAATTGCCTTCAATGTCTTCTGGATATCATTGTACATATGCAAAAATTCTGGTTCGCGATCTGCTTTGCCCAATGTACTCGTGTCCATCAAACTCAAAGCAACGTGTACCGGGACACACTCGGCATCAGTCATGAAATCCCAGTCGCGCTGAATAGACTGGAGAATCGCTGCAGAAGGTAGCGTAATTAGCTACTGGGCCAGGCTAAGCAAAAGAAAAAGACATACTTTCAATGGCCTGAGGTTCCCCCGAGTCATTACCCATCTTAACCACGGGCGACGCATTCCTCTGGCTCCTCTGGTCCCTTTGGTCCTTCCGTTCCCTTTGTTCTCTCTGATCTCTGTAATTCCGTTGGTCTCTGGGGTCTCTTTCGTCCCTGTTGTCCGCGTACCGACTTGCATCTCTAGACCGTTCTTCCTGGTACTTTCTGTCGGGTTCTTGGTTCCTTGTGCGTGACCGCGAAGAGGGATGGGAAGAGGGGTGTGCAGACGAGTGCGACGAGGGATGCGATGAGGGATTCGGAGATGGGTTCGAGGGCGGTTGCGGAGAGGGTTGCTGCCTATCCCGGTTCGTTCTATCGCGCCGGCGCTCAGGCGACTGGCTCGGCACAGGAGATTGACCAGGTGGTAGAGCCGGCGGCTGGGGTGAGTCTGGATAGAAACCACCGTATCCCCCGGGCCGACGATCTGAACGTCCACCTCCGCCTGGTGGTGCGGCACCTCGTCCACCATATCCGTTTACCCCAGGGTTGTTGTTGTTGCCACCGTATCCCCCGTCGTTGCCATCATACCGATTGGGACCGGAGTAGCCATACCCGTTACCATAACCGTTTTGGCCGCTCATTGCCAATGATGCCCGCTAATCACGGGGTGTTCCAGTTCAGTATGGAAGCGTTGGTGGGCTGTGACAAGGGGCTGACGTGGGGCTGTTAGCCAGAAACTTTCAGTCTTAGGTCCTGTGACTTGCGCGCGACAATTGGCGAGGAGCTGCGAGCATTCTTGGCTGTGAAATAAAGGGAGCGCTGGAAGCAATTCAGTGATGCCGTGGTGATAGCGTTGAAACAGGCCGGGGCGGAGTGTCAGGCTCCACCAGAGCTTCCCGCATTCCATTCCACTGGCCAGTTGTCAGTCTACTACGAAAACCTACAACATAGACCGTTCGTTATGCGTCTGTATTTCTTACTAATAGCTATTTGGTATTCTGTTGCACTATTAATTATTCATGTTTAGATACAGCATCGGAATGGTGTATGTTCTAGGCTGTATTCTACATAATGGCGTCTAATCAATAGTAGGCATGGACATGAATCACGGTCTATCAACGCCGCTGACCACTTATTTGGAGATCGGTTGGGTCTCGCGCTCGAGCCACGAACGTGTAAGATCGTCTCCCTGGAAGAAGTGCTCTGTCTTCGCCCAGATTTCAGCGTGGTAGTCATTTACCCACTTGAGCTCGGCGTCGCTCAGAAGAGACGGCTCAATCAGGTTGCGACCAATAGGAGTCATCGTAACATGTTCAAAGCCTAGCCACTGTTTGTCACCAAAGTTGTGGGCGGTTTTAACTTCGCGAGCCATGACAATGTCTACAAAGAGAGGTATTAGTACTTTTCCAATTGCAGCCGCAGGCGGTACAACTCACTCTCAATTCGAATACCAAATTTGCCGTCCTCGTAGTATCCGGGTTCTATGTCACAGATTAGTTTCGGACTGCAACAAATAGAGGAAGAGAGACAAACCATCCGAAATAACGTTTCCGGCCGCAATGGGGACCTCGGTGTACTGAACCCGAGTCCCGATGCCAATAGGGCCCTCGTGAACATTCTAAACAGAGATTAGCAAATTGTAAGGTTTCTGATCGGCGATAATACTCGCCAGATAGGATCCAACGCCATGGCCTGTTCCATGGAGGTAGTCCAAGCCTTCCCTCCACAAGTGCTGGCGCGCCAACACGTCAATTGCAAAGCCACTGGTGCCCTTGGGGAACACTGCCATGTCGATTCCAATAGTTCCCTTCAAAACTAGCGTGAAAGCACGCTTCTCAAACTCAGTAGGAACGCCGAAGTGGAATGTTCTCGTGGTGTCGGTCGTTCCATCCAAGTATTGACAACCAGAGTCGCAGAGATAAATGGCCTTGGGATCAATGATAGCACAGCTTCCCTTCTCGGGGCTATAATGAATGACCGCGCCATTGGGCCCAGTCGACGAGATGGTATCGAATGAGAGACCTGCGAACAGATCATGCTTGGAGCGGATCTGTTCCAACTTGTCAGCTCCGTCGACTTCGTCCAAGACAGTCTTCTTGTTGACGAGTTCGTTTTCAAGCCAGGCAAAGTACTCGGTCAGCGCAGCACCATCGCGGATATGACAAGCCCGCATTCCTTCAAGTTCGACTTCATTCTTAACAGCCTTTGCATCCGCGACTGGGCTACGGGTCTCTTCGACCTGTCCTTCGCCACCAAGGCTAAGGCTGAGAGCCCAAGAAGCCTTGTTTGACAGCAGGAACTTTGCGGCGTTCTCACCCGCAGACTGGCTTTTGGTGCTGAGCGCTTGAGCGTCAGCGAAGATGGAGTCGTATGGCTTGACGACAACGTCTTGCCCAAAGTGGGCCTTGACCTCTGGTGTCAACTTGTCATCTTCGACATAGATCTCAGCGGTGGTGGGCGTAATAACGGCATAAGAGAAAAATACGGGGTTGTAGGGAATACTGCTCACAGAGTTAGTCAATTGATAATGGTGCATCACGGTAAAGACCCTGTTCTTACTCGGTTCCTCTCAGGTTGAATAACCAAGCAATCTCATCGAGCATAGCTGCGATAAATTAGTCACTTTGCAGGGCTGTAATATATGCGAGGCGGCCGTACAAATGATGAATCCAGCCTTCTTCTTTGACTCAAGTTCCTTCCGCAGCTCGGCCACCTTATCTTGGAACGCCTTGCCGGCATACTTCTCGGGGTGAACGCGCACTTTCTCGCTGGGACGCGCGGGGCGTTCCTCGCCCCAAACCAAGTCGATCAAGTTCTCCCGGACCCCTACGAGGGATGAACCATTCTTCTTAAGGGTCTCTGCCAACTTCCGAGCACCAGCTATTGAAGATTAGCGCGACTATGCACTTCCACATCCGAAGTAATAACACTCACACGCCGTGATCAGAGAGGGGTCAACACCAACAGCCTTGCCTCCTTGGGCCTCCTCTGTGGTCCTATCAAGGAGATCAGTTTCCGTACAGATCGTTCCGCATAACTGTCATCTCGTACCATTCCTGCCATGTGGGTACGCCCTCGACTCCACCCTTCAAGAGCTGCCAGTTGGTATCCAATTGTTTCGCGGCTTGGTTGAAGTACCGTCCATCGGTGGACAGTGCAGCTTTGCTCAGGGAGATGATTGCAGTACCGGCCGAGCCAGAGAATCCCGAAATGAATTCTATGGAAATATTAGCTATCGGCGCGGGAAAACCAACAGAAGGGGGGCGATCATTGACCTCGGCGGGCATCACATGGTGCGATGTACTCGGACTGGTGGCTATCTTCTGAGGGCACAACTATACGAAGCTGGTAAGCACAGCTCGAGGTTTAAGCAACCTACGGGGACACGTAGATGATGTCATACTGTAAACATCGACTTTGTGCTGCTGCATCAACTGCCTCAGCTTTGACAGGCGTTCAGAGGTATCCACGGCCCCCATATCGACTGTGTAGCGTGGACCGAAAACGGAGAAGTATCTTGGACGGGAGGCGGGCCTTAGTGATGGCAAAGATGTCCAAAGGCGAATTGGACGGGAGAGGAGCATGGACACTGGTAGTCTTCAGGAGATTCCTCAACCTGTTAGCTTTCAAGAAGCTAAGCGAAGGACAGATTAAAGGCGTCAGATAAGCGTACGATAAGCTAATTCCGCAGGTCGTGTGAACTCCGTGTAAGTGGCCTTTTACCGGTGGAGAGGCTTTTGGTCATAGGGCGAGCTCCGAGCTCCGGCGTCGCGGCTACACGCGGCCCACACTTTGTGTTGTCATGTTTGCACTCAGTCACTCTAGTCACTTTTTGATAGTCTTTTTTACAGAGTAGATGTCTTTTGTTTAGGTATTTTCCCCTTATTGGTGTTGTGGCTAGGAATATTGACTGTTCCAATAGCCTATAATGTGCAAAATGGCATTTCTATGTGTGCTTTTGATGTATATCTTTCTAGTTATAGTCTAGTATGAAGGTTTGGCCGAGTGGTCTAAGGCAATTGAGTATTTTCTCTTTCCAAGATAATACGTTACAACATTTACTAACTCTGTTACAGTTTGAACCCTTGGATCAATAACTATGGAGCATATCAATTCCGTTAGCGGGCGCATTCGAATTCCAAGATATCTAAAGCTCATCTAGAAGAGGTCACGTGTCTGGAAATTAGAGAATGAGCCCCGCGGTTACCGCTCTAGAAACCGCCTCGGCTCTGATTGGCCAAATAAGGCAAACAATAGATTCTGCCCGTCATAGCCCCCGTGCTTGTATATGTCACTTCTCTTTTTCATTTTCACAACCACGCGCTTGCTGAGACAAAATGGCAACCTGGATGTCTGACGAGGGTCTTGGGGCCAGAGAGTCAATATCAGAGGCCCATATTGTATGTGTGCCATGTCTACCTCTAAGATCCAACGGCTAACAAAGAACCAGCTAGTCACCGAGCTCTATAACCCAGCGAACCAACGGGACCCCGCCAGAATTAATGAGATCCAGACACGCCTCCAGCAGCTTCAAAAGACTGAGAATGCATGGGCAATTGCTGATTCACTTCTGCAAAGCGAACATTCTGCCCAGCATCGTTTCATGGGAGCCCTTACATTCACAGTGAAGATCAATGTCTCATGGTACGGTCAATCTCTCCGATCCGCACCTCTATCACCTCATCCGTATGTGACGAATTATTGCTGATATAGGATATAATTAGGAATGAAATCAACCAAGATTCGGCCACAGAGATCATGCAGCACCTAATCAATCGCTTTGTTGCTTTGGTAACCAATGGTGAACAAGCAATGGTTGTGAGAAAGCTTGCCTCAAGCTTAGTGGCCATTTTTAGGCACCCTGTCACACCATGGAAACAAGCTATTTGGCAGCTGGCTGCAAGCCTCGTCCACGGCGGATACATATCCGAAGAAGAATCACGAGCGGTGGATTTTCAGGAGCGGATACTTCCAGCGTTGAGCAAGAGTGGATCAGGTGCACTTTTGTTTTTCTCAATTGCACTTGCTGAGGAGGCCCTCCGACTGGACTCTGAACCCCAAGATGGGACTGGAGATACCTCGGCTATCCAGCGAGCCATACACAACATTAAGGATGGGTTGCTTTTGGTCCAATTCGTCCTTGGGGAAATCATGCAGCATGCAAAGGCAGCTGGGGATGATGCGGTCGATGTGGCACTAGCGGCTGAAGCCATGAATTCATGGAAGGTGAGTTAATCTCGGGTTTTGTTACTTCCGTCTTCAAGGGCGCAACCGCTGATTTGACTACTACCTCGCAGACATGGTTAGGTGTTCATGGAAATCGCCAACGCTCCTCTGCCGAAGATGTTAATGTCTTGTCCGTCCGATGTGGGCAGACTGTCATTGAGACATTGAGGGTACCTAGCTTGAGTGAAAGCGCAGCTTCTATTTTGACCCAAGCTTTTGAAACCCGCCGCTGGGCCTTCGACGACAACTCACTGTGGCTCGCCTCTGAAATTCTTGCCGATTCAATTGTAACGGTCCACATTGCTGCGGTGAGAAGTGGCGATGAAGGAACGGAGAGCATGTCGTTCGTTGATCTCTTGATTGCATATGTGTCGCATTTGCACCTAGATATATTCAGCGACCCCATGACCCCACAAAATGCAGCTATCCTCACACTTATCCATGGGATTTTTAAAACCCCTGGCTATGCTTCCATTGACGATCTCGGCACCCCGCGTGTCTTGGAGTTCTGGAACGACATTGCAGAGAGTCTCCCTGATCAACTCGAACAGGGAAGTTCTAGGTATGATTTGGTGAAGTCACATCTAGCCGAAGTAGTCTTGGGTCTTTCCAGCAAACTACTGTATCCTAAGTCCGAGGATTTGGAAGACTGGGGCGAGGAAGAGCGAAGTGAATTCGGTGCCTTCCGTCATGAGGCCTGTGATTACTTACTTTCAGCATACCCTGTTCTCGGCGTCGAACTGGTCACTGTCTTCCAGAGAAGCGCCACGTCCTGCCTGGAAAGTCGGGACTGGCGCAATTTCGAGACTGCCATGTTCTGCATAGCTCAACTCTCAGAAGCAGTAGACGAGAATGGCCACGCCGACCAGTGCCTCGACGCCATCTTTGGCAGCGATGCCTTTGCCAGGCTCTGCGCAGGCGGGGAGACTGGAATACCGCTCAAGGCTCGTCAGACCCTGGTGGATTCATTCGGAAAGTATGAATCATACTTTGAGCGTCACAGTTCATTACTTCCGGGTGTTCTAAACATCCTGTTCGAATCACTCAACTTCGAGTTGTGTGCGCACGCGGCTTCAAGGTCGATATTGACACTTTCAAAATCGTGTGCTCGCGTCTTGACGTCAGATCTTCCCGCATTCTTAGATCAACTGGACCAGTTCAGAAGCAAGCCGACGGCAACTGTCTCCACCATGCCTAAGGTCCTGGAAGGAATTGCTACCATCATACAGAGCTTGCCTAGTGACCAGGAAAAGGTACAGACGCTAGAGAGAATTCTCGGCTTCTTTGTTCAGGAAGCTAAGACAGCACGGGAAGAGGTGACCGGTTCTGCTCATGAATTTGGCCGTCTACGCGGACACCTTGTGTTGAGCTGCATTGCGAGTATCGGAAAAGGCCTTCGTTCAGAGAGCGAAGTCATCGATATCGAGCTTACAAAGGAAGGAAACCCGTATCCTCCATCCTTCTGGAACTCCGGACCAGGTGCCGAGGCTCAGCGCCTAATCATGGAGGTCATGAGACTTTTGATTGTCGATTTCCCCGTGGATAGTAGCATCATTGAAGCAGCCTGCGACATTTTAAAAGCTGGCTACACCGAGCGGGCAGGGCTTTTTGTCTTCCCACCCTCTATGACAGTGGACTTTATCAAGAGCTTTCCTCTCGGCATCTCCGGGACAGATGTTATCATGGCGACCGCCTCATCATTTTTGGCATCTCACGCTCGGCATGCGATGAATATCCGCAGTGAGGCTGAGGCGCTGATCGACCATGTAGCCCAGCTCTTTTCCTCGATGCTGCAGAATCCGGATGTATACGACCCAGAGACCGCCAATGCCGGTATTGATTTCCTCACACGACTTTTACCAAAGTACTACCCGATCTTGTTTACTCCTATGAAGTCAAATCTGAGCGCAGAGTCTCCCCTCGCTGTGCTTCTTCATTTCACGCTTCACACATTGACACGACCTGAACCACTTCCTCTTCGAGCTGCATCTGCATTCTGGGTTGCATTAATAGATCTCCGCGGCAGCTCTCCGGAAGAAATGAACATACTCGAATCAGTCCATCAGGAGTTTATTCCACGCCTGTGTTATACAATCATCCAGCAGATTGCTGGCCGATGCGCAAGATCAGACTTGGTCGCCCTGAACGACGCTCTGCGACGCACTGTTTTCAAGAAAATGGCATTGGCACGCCCGGCTCTCAAGGCCGCGCTTGACTCTTTGGACGCCCAGGTCACAGATGCAAACGGACAACAAGTGCCACTCCTATCGGCACAAGACAAGTCGCGGTTCTTGGAGTCTCTTGCCATTGCCCGAGGTAGTCAGAAACCTTCTCTGGATCTTGTACGATCCTTCTGGTTGAAATGCCGTGGGATGAATTTCGATTATGCCCAGTAATAGAGCTTGCGTTGCTGGTACATGACCTGATGATTGGAGTTGATGGGTCCTGCAACTTCGGTGTTCATTTAGATATCCATTTGCATGACATGCGCGGTGCAGCTTGATTTAATCCTACTTGAGAATTTCTATTTGCATTCATCTAAGTGCCATAATTGAGAAATTTCCAAACCATTGAGCAGTTCGGCCGCTGTGCATATAAAAAGGAATGTGCCCTTTGCCACCGTCACATACATCTAAAAAGACACGACAAACCTGCATAAGCGACTGACTATTCTTGTGGTCTAATAAGTACAAAACCAAACTTGCCTACGGGCGACTAAGTATGCCACCAGTTCATAACTCTCTCATTGGTTCATATTGC
>MUGJ01000063.1:117904-173125 GCA_008931945.1 Penicillium sp. BW_162_3FA
GGCCGTATAAGCGGCTGATCGCAGTTATTGTCTTATATATGCCCCCGGTGATGAATGAAGCGGTGAGGTAATATCCAAGAGAGTTATGAACCGGTGGCATACTTCGTCGCCCGTACTTGCCTACCACGGGACCATGACCCACTTAAAGTTGACATTGACCCACCAACCTTATTGTGAAACGTACACAGACCATAGGTTAGTTACTTGATCTCTAATTCCTGCGCTGTCTTTAACACCATCCGAATAATATGGCCGTCTAGCATATACATATACATGGAAATTTCGTTCTATAGGGATTTTGCTTTTAATTTCATAGTCTGTGGCCGATCATTATCCTTCTGGTTATGATACCGAGAAGAAATATCTATAAGGATAACATCTGAAAGAATGTCTAAAAAGCCGTCGTAGGAGTATTTGAACTGTAAGGTCTCCAGTAATATCTCGAGCTATCTACATATTCAAACTTCGGAACTCTACAATACTTACGTTATTAAGTATAGAACCCAGTGGACATAAGCGGCAGACTGTTCTTGTAGGTACTACATAGCATTTGAATCTGATACACCAAAATCGACTGGCAGAATAGACAATAACGCCTTGTATTCCACAAATGGGAGCATAAATAAAATACCTCCAACGACTCTTTCCGTAATTCCCCGTTAGCGGGCCGCCGTCGGAGACTACGGAGACTACGGAGACTACGGCGTGACATGGGGAGAGCAGCCGAAGCTCCGATTGGCTATTGTCTTTATCCGCGGACTAAAAACGCCAATCATGCCTTTTTTTGCTATCGGCCCCTGGACTCTCGGTGGTTGACTCGGTGCAGGTAGCCTATTAGGTGACAGGGCGTGGATTAGTTTAAACTGTGTTATGCAGGGCATCGTATTCTTCCGCTAAGGTACAGAGTACTCCGTACACATGTATGTAATAACCTCGGAATCGTTCAAACGGGTGAAACCCTGTGTAACATAGCACCCTATGACTCCTTTTTCTAGTCTACATGCAATGATTGGCTTCAAGATGACAAATGTATCAAATCGTATTTGGAATGTATGTCACGTTAGACATCTACTCATGGCTCATGTACAAGAAATTTTTAGGACACAATGATCAAGGCTGAAACAACTAACACAAAAAGCATATCTACCAACCACGGCCAGCCAACTTATCAGCCTCGGGCAAGTGCTTCACGTTAATACCAACCATGGCCTCACCGAGACCCTGGCTGACCTCAGCAAGCACCTTGGGGTCCTTGAAGTGAGTAACAGCCTGGACAATAGCACGGGCACGCTTCTTAGCGTCACCAGACTTGAAGATACCAGAGCCAACAAAGACACCATCGCAGCCCAGCTGCATCATAAGGGCGGCATCGGCAGGGGTGGCAACACCACCAGCGGCGAAGTTAACAACGGGCAGACGGCCGAGCTCAGCAGCCTGGCGAACAAGTTCGTAAGGGGCCTCGATCTCACGGGCGAACGCGCGGAGCTCAGGCTCAGCGTCCTGGCTAGCGAGGAGAATACCACGGGCACGGCTGATCTGCGCATTGACAGTGCGCATGTGCTTAACGGCCTCGACAACATCACCGGTGCCAGCCTCACCCTTAGTGCGGATCATAGCGGCGCCCTCGGAGATGCGGCGCAGGGCCTCACCGAGGTTACGGCAACCGCAGACGAAGGGGACCTTGTAACCGTGCTTGGTGACGTGGTAGACATCGTCGGCGGGGGTGAGGACCTCGGATTCGTCGATGTAGTCGACGCCAATGGCTTCCAGGATCTGTATACCGGTGGTTGTTAGTGTCATTGTTACTTTTAGTTTGCCTCCCCCGCCACCGGGAGATCTCCGTTTTCCCTCGTTAAGCTGTTTACCCCTCCCCCGCAATGGAAATAATTGTCACATACCTGGCATTCAACGAAGTGTCCGATACGGGCCTTGGCCATGACGGGAATGGTCACGGCTTCCATAATCTCCTTGATCATGCTGGGGTCGGACATACGTGCGACACCACCCTCAACGCGGATATCAGCGGGGACACGCTCGAGGGCCATGACGGCAGCGGCACCGGCTTCTTCGGCAATGCGGGCCTGGTGGAGGAATCTGTTAGTTTGATATGCTAGATAGTATTAATTCCTCGTCCAAGAGATCATACCTGCTCAGCGTTCACGACGTCCATAATAACGCCACCCTTCAGCATCTGGGCGAGGCCGGCCTTGACAGTGAAGTCATTGCCGGTGGTTCCGTTTGGAGCAGCCATTGTGAATTAGCTAAAATAAAGAAGGGAATATGGACAAGAGAAAATAGAAGTAAATAGGAAGAATAGAAGAATCAAAGAATAAAAAGAATGCAAAAGAAAAGAAGAAAGTGCCAAAGGTGAGTCAGTAGGAAATACACTTTTTCCCCAAAGTTACTTGCCTCAGGCCAATCAGACTCAGAGCGCCCCTCGCCCGCGAAGATCCCTGGACATTCCCTTTCCGTTTCCGAGGATAGCCTTTCCCGGTGAGGAACAGCCCACCGCCTGCTCTCTATGGTTTGACCCTGGAGACAGACGTCCAAGGTTCCTCTTAGTCACGTTGTTACATTGCCCAGGTGGATGAGGGCTTGGCTCTTGGCATTAATGTGACTGCCTAATTCAGTAGGTGAGATAGACTACTAGGTACCTGCTCCGTACATAGGTATGTACTCCGTAATAGTTATGTGGTAGAGGGGACACATAGGTAAGGGTCCAGTTTTGGAAGTGACTCATCACTGATATTACTCCGTACACTTTATCCTATTCTGGCAGGTGAGTTGCTTTCTTTATAACACGGTAGCTATATGTTAAGCTATAAGCACCCATATCTGCATCTACATCTAAGTATATAAGTTTCGGCCATGCATCGTACATGATAATCCATAACTAGTTAACTATGTACATTGCTAGTTACATGTCTATTAATCTAGCATTATATATACACTTCCCCAGATGTCTATACATCTCCTAGTAGTCTCAACACACATAAGTATACCAATACAACAATCAATCTAACAAGTTAGCTAGACTGATATAAGAAAAACAAGTAAAACAACCAAACTTCGAAAAGAGCCTCAATCCTTCAGAACCATCCATGGACGAGCTCATCGATATATGACGTCACCTGGCATTCTTATCGGCCAAGGGAGCGCATCTCCACCAAATCCGACTCTCCAACTCCCTCAATTGCAAGAGAGACAAGCAAAACAGACACAATGTCTTTCAGATTATTCACCCACCAACCCGCCACCCTTCTCCGCCTGGGTCTAGGCGTCGGCATCGGTCTCTCTGCCGCAACCATGCACCCCTTGTCACCCTTCCGCGCCGCCCCAATGCAATGCCAGTACGCCGTGCCCCAGCAATCCTTCAACAAAGATTCAAATTGGGCAGTCAATCCCGCTGAATCTGTGGGACAGAAGCAGGTCCGTCCGCGGCGGACTGGGCTGCTGAACGCGGAGACTATGCGCCAGGTTAGTTTGGGGAGTGTGTTGGGGCTTGTTGCTGGTGTTGGGTTGAGAGCATTTTCGAAGGCTTTGGTTGTTATTTTGGGAATGGGGGTTGTTTTTGTTGAGGTATGTATACGCTAATTGCCGTAGCCTTGGCCTTTCCATTGGCTTTGTTGAGGTTTCGCTGTTTGGGGTTATGGGGAAAATATGGATATACTTGTGGCGGTACGCTGATACTTCTTCTGAACCATAGTTCGCTGCATCCAAAGGGTACAATATTCTTCCAATCAACCGGATTCAGAAATATGTTAAGCGCGTTGATCTGCGTCGCGCTATGAGCGAGAAACGGCCGTTCAAGATGAGCTTCGGTGCTATGATGGCGATGGCGGCATTTGCGAATTTCTAGACTTCACTTGGTCGGTTAGACGGATACCTAACGCTACTTGTACATACTCTCGGACAATACCAAGTTGGATTTCGTCAATTGACAAGGATGCAGTTTGGGCTGTTGGACGCCCAGATTAGAATTGGCAAAATGTTCATTCGTACAGGGTATCATGAGTCTTGATCTATTCCACACCAAATACAGGGAGGAATCTACGCTACCCCAGCACTAGGTCCTCCAGCACGCCCTCCATTTCATCGCGGGACAGTGGCACACCCAGTATCTCCATGCCGCTTGCGTCCATGCGCGAAGTGATCATCTGGTGGTCGTGGAACTCCTTCAGCAGAGTACGGAACATCATCTCCGAAGAAGCGACAAACTCTTCCGTTGCCTTCTGGTAAAGCAGACGGAACTCGATGCCAGTTTCATCGCCAGCTTTGCCGCCGCCCTCCGCCTCACCTTCGTCGTCTGACTGGTGGCCGTCGTCCAGTAGAGTGATGAGTTCTGTCAGCAGGAGACGGTACAGATTGCGTGCATTCTCAGGAAGACTCTTGAGCACAAAGCCCACGCCATCTTTCCCGCCGACACGGCGGCCCTTGCGTCCAAGGAGAGTGTTGACCTCCTCGACGACGTCCGCCTCCGCCGAGAACGGTAGGAAGGTTGTGCAATCATGGAAGACGAAATTGAGTTGATCACGCAGACTGATATCCCACATGACCGGGAAGTTGGGGGTATCCGCTGTGACCAGGAGACGGATGCGCGGTGTTGCAGCCAGACGGGCGAGGAGCGCTTGGTTGGCTGCGCGGCGGAGAGGCGGGGCATCGATAGAGTTGATCAAAACCGTAACGGGCTCTTCATGCGACTTGAGCGCAGATTGTAGTAGCTCGAGGACCTCGGTTGGCTGTGCACCAAGCTTGGATGGCGCATCGTCACCCATTACGGCTGTGACAATCGTGGCGAATATTGATCGGATGGAGATGCCTGGTGTGTAGCCATTGACCATTACAATGATTGGAGTGGTAGTGACTGACAAGCGGTGGTTGTAAACCCACTCCGCAAATTCATCCATTAGCTTGCGCTTGGAGCCGTAGCCAAATAGGCAGATGTTGAACCCTTCATCAAACTCGAATGCCCACTGCGGAAAAGATCGGTGGTGCAAGGACTGCAGGTATTCCTTCTCTTCCTTGCACGGATCCTCATACTGTCCAAGTTTCTCGAAATATTCCTCATGTGTTAACAGCGGTACTTTGTTGAGTGTTGCATTTGATGTCTTCACAGGACCGGCGCGGTTCTGGAAGAAGTATCGTTCGTGTGCAGGGAGCTCGCCTTCCGGGGTTGGGGAGCGCTTATTTCTCGCACCTTTCGGTCGTCCTGCACGACGCTTTGGTTGTTTCGCTCCCTTTTCAGCGGCCTCTTCTGCGTCTTCAGGTTCTATGCTCTCCGCCAGAGGCTGACCCGCTTTCTCCGTATCCAGCTCATCGCCATGTAATATTTCCTCCGCAAGTCGTTCCGACCCATCCCAAGCTGCATCTTCATCCTGTTCAAATAGCACACGTGCGCTCTTCTTCCGCGCAGACCGGTCTGCATTCTTAACTCGAGATGGGGTCGCTGCGGTTGCGGACTTGGGCTTGGTAGGCGTAGCGAACAAGCCACGAGCCTTGGATTTGTGGGTAGGCGTTTTCAACCCAGACTGTTGTAATGGAGTCGCGGAGACGCCGTTGGCCTTCTTAGGTGTTGATTGACCCCGTCCTGATGGAGGAAGCTCGTAGGAGGCATCGCCGTTCGGGAGTGCGCCGTTGGGCGCGTGGCCGTTCAAGGCGCCATTGGATTGTTCTAGGGCTGTTCGTCTTCTCTTTGGGGTCGATACAGGCGGCTGATCGCCGGCGTCTGAGAGCTTACGCTTCATGACGTTCTAGTCAGATTACAGTCACGTAGACGCGAAGGGGAAAGGAAGCAACAGTACCATCAGATCCGGAGAATGTGCACAGGGTCGGGACGCAAGGGGCTTCCAAGGTCAATAAATTCGAGATCTCGTATTTTTAGGGAGCTGCAGGTCTGACACTGGAATGTAGGGCTTAATTGGGGCTTAATTGGGGCTCGAAGTGCTTGAAGGAATTAAATTGGAGCGGATGGGTTTCTCCGACTCCGCGTCTCCAGGAAGGTATGACGGCGACTATCGACTACGCTGTCTTGAAATTGCAACACAATTCGCCAGATTTTACTTCAGTTTATCCTCATATGTGTTATCTACGGTGTTCCTAGTTATTAGTTATATAAAAAGACTCACTTGATTTCTACTTGAGAGTGCTAGACCGAAAACGTCGCGCACGTCATGTACAAATGTGCAAACTAGTTAACTAGATTCCACGTTTCTACATGTAGTACTCAAAAAGTTATACTAAAAAAGTAGAAACTAAGTCAAATTCTTCCAAGATATCCCCAGCTATGTGAATTATAGTGGGCTCATACCGTGCATGCACTTGCCGAGTGGGGAGCTCCCGAGATCGGCTACTTTTTTCCCTTTGACTCAACGGGATTTGACTCACAAGAGCACCGCCCTTAGAAAAAGCAGGTGTGTAGCAAGTCTAGCAATATAGACAAGACTCACATATGCTTCCAACTACTCAATCCGCCACAATGGCCACCTCTCTCGCCCGCATGCTCAAGGGCCAAGTCCGATGCTACTCCGCACCGCTGGACATGGCCATTCCGGCCTCCAAACAGCGCTACATCCCCACGACCGGCACCTATCCCCAGGGCTTCCAGGTATCCGGCACCCATGTGGGCGTCAAGGCCTCCAACACCCGCTTCCCGGATCTGGCACTGATCGCCTCCGAAACCCCATGCTCGGCCGCGGCAGTGTTCACAACCAACAAGTTCCAGGCTGCGCCAGTGCAAGTCAGCAGGAAGACACTGCAAAGCCGCAAAGGCAATGGGATCCGCGCCGTCGTGATCAACTCAGGCTGCGCCAATGCCGTCACCGGTAAGGGGGGTCTAGAGGACGCAGTGCAGATGGGAAGAAAGGTGGATGAGTGCAGCGGTGTCGAGAACGACAGCTCTCTAGTGATGAGCACCGGCGTCATTGGACAGCGGTAAGTTCACCCATGAACTATCCCCTATCAAATGCATAGCCCACCCCCAAGAGATCCCCATAACTAACTAAGAAACCACCAACCAGCCTCCCGATCTCCAAGATCCTCGACCGCATCCCAACAGCGCACTCAACCCTCGCCTCCACACACGAAGCATGGCTCACCACAGCCCGCGCAATCTGCACAACGGACACCTTCCCCAAGCTCCTCTCGCGCACCTTCACCCTTCCCTCCTCCCCAGATCGCACCTACAGCCTCGCAGGTATGACCAAAGGAGCCGGCATGATCCACCCGAACATGGCGACTCTCCTCGGTGTCCTCTGCACCGACGCCGCCGTCGAGCCCGCGGCGCTGCAATCGATCCTGAAACACGCCGTGTCGCGATCCTTCAACTCGATCTCCATTGACGGCGACACGAGCACGAACGACACCATCGCAGTGCTGGCGAACGGCGCCGCAGGCGGCGAGATTGTCCGCGCACCGGCCGCGTCTGCCAGCGCCGACTACACCGCGCTCCAGGGCGTTGTGACTGATTTCGCGCAGGAGCTGTCGCAGCTGGTTGTACGGGACGGAGAGGGCGCTACCAAGTTTGTTACTGTGCGCGTGCGCAACTCACCGGATTATGAGTCTGGGCGACAGATTGCCTCGACGATTGCCCGCTCACCGTTGGTTAAGACGGCTCTTTATGGCAAGGATGCTAACTGGGGCCGAATCCTTTGTGCCGTGGGTTATACGCAGGGTGTTGCGGAGGGTACTGTTGTTCCTGAGCGCACTTCTGTTAGCTTCCGCCCGGTCGATGGCAGTGAGGTTCTGAAGTTGCTGGTTAATGGTGAACCTGAGGCTGTTGATGAGAAGCGGGCTAGTGCTATTTTGCAGAATGAGGATCTCGAGATCGAGGTCGATCTTGGTGGTGGTGAACAGGGCGCTGCTGGTTGTGGTGGTGAGGATGCTGTTTACTGGTTCTGTGATTTCAGCCACGAGTATGTGACTATCAACGGTGATTACCGGACTTAAAAGATATTATTTTAGAATTGTTAGGATGAATCGAGGGAGTTATTTCGGCACTGAAGGACTTTCGGAGCAAGGATGCCTATAGGTACAAAGAGTCACTATTAATATGAACCAGGTTGAGGATCATGGCAAGTTGAATATATGATTTTGGTTTTTCTAGACACATATGGTTACAAGACCCAAAACAGGGCACTTTTCATCGCTGAGCACCGTCTATCGAGTGAGATTAGACCCATATGCCTTTACACATGGACATAGGACGTTGACACGGTTGTGTCGACGTGCAGAGGCTCCCCAAGAAGGGACCTCGGGACGTTCATCGGCAGGTTGATCAACCTGCACGACTGAATATCAATCGGTATAGTTCCAATTCAACCAAACAGACGGCGCCGATCCATTCACCCAAAAAGTATAACATAGAGCGGACAGAAAAAAAAAGACAGAAAGTAAACAGAGAGGTTGCAAAGGACCGGTGTGATCCTATGTCATGCTGCTCGTGAAAATACGGGCAGTCTCGTTTAGCTGCCGGGGACGAGACCCTTGAGGCCAGCGCCAATGTCACCCTCACGAGCGGCAATTTCGAAGTAGCCGTAGATGATGCTGTATTGAACTGTTAGCTGACATGGACCTAATTGAATTATCAACGGAGTAACTTACGTGACGGCAAGAAGAATACCAGTACCGCTGCCGAGGGCACCCATAAGGTCGGAGGCGACGGACAGACCACCAATGCAGGCACCACCGAAAGCAGCGGCAGTGGGAATAACGCGCTTCAGCTCCTTGTACATGCTCTGCTCACGGTGACCAGACATGACGAGGCCCTGGTCCTTGAGCTGCTTGGCAACGTCACGGGGAGCGGAGCCGGAAACCTCAATCCAGGTCTTGGAGAAGAGGGCGCAGGCAACAAGCATGAAGGTGATGTAGACAGCAGTGTGGATGGGGTCGAGAAGAGCCTCCTTGAAGTTGAGAGGAGGGGACATGTAGTAAGCAATACCGGAGGCGGCGTAAAGCTGGGCAGATCCCTCACGGGGCTCCCAAACTCCGAGAAGCTGGACCAGGATGTTCTCAGAGAAGCGCGAGTACAGCATCTGACTGATAAGGAAGATGTTGGAGCAGAGCGCAGACTGGAGCATGATGGGCATGTTGGAGGTGTAGAAGAGGCGGACGGGGTAAGAGCCGCGCATACCACGCTGGCGGGAAGACTTGACGGGGATCTCAACGCGGAATCCCTGCAGGTAGATGACAGCGGCGAAGACAAGAAGAGTAGCCAAGAGGTTCATGACGTTGGGCAGGTTCTGGCGGTAGAACGCCTCGTACAGGGCGCGCTGCTTATCGGGCCAGGTCAGGAGAAGGTGGAACAGAGCGATAATAGCACCCTCGAACTCGGGACCACGGCCGGTGTTGATGGTCGTGGGGGAGAACGCCTTCCAGACAATTGACTCGCAAATGTTGGTGGCAATGAACAGGGAGATACCGCTGCCGAGACCGTAGCCCTTCTGGAGGAGCTCGTCAAGCAGGATAACAACAAGACCAGCAACAACCAGCTGGACAATCAGGAGAACACAGATACCGGCACCGAGGTCACTGGGCTGGCCGTAGAGACCAGTCAGGACGTAAACACAGGCCTGGCCGAAGGAGAGAATGATAGCGAAGAGCTTCTGGGCGGTCTGGTAGAGCTCGCGGTCGGTCTTCAAGTCGAGGTTGACATCGATGAGGTGGGTACCGGCAAGGAGCTGGAAAACGAGAAATGTTAGCAAGATGACCGCGAACCATGATAGGGGAGTGCCTTGGAATCGCATACCTGGAAGACCATGCCGGAGGAGATAATAGGGGTGATACCCAGCTCCATCAGAGTACCCCGGTTACTGGCCAGCATCATACGGAGCCAGTACAGGGGGTCCGAAGTGTCGGAGGAGACAATGCCGTAAAGAGGCATCTGACTCATGACCAGGAAGATCATCAGAGTCAACTGTAACACAATTCTATTAGAATCCAAGTTGACCTTGCGCGGAAAGGGAGGTTTCAGGGCGACATACACCAGTCCACATCAACTTCTGGTTGAAGGGCACCTTAGTCTCAGGAGCTGCCACCTCCGGGAGGAGGGGCGTAAAGGGCTTGATCAAGTCAAGGAAGCGTACTATATTCCTCCATCAGCATTTGACGATCAATTGAGGCCGATTCGAGACGGATTGTCGCGACCGCGTGCCAGACGATTCGGGGACTCACGGCCGCTCATGGTGGCTATCTTCCTCCCAATCCGTTAAAGAAGAAAAGAAAGCTGGAGTCGAAAACCAGCTAAAGGAATGGAAGTGAAATATTAAGAGAAAATAAAACAAAAGGAGAAAGGTGAAGTTGTCGGGAAGATGGGGGGAGGAGGGAAGAAGAAGACAGAAGAGGTTCGCTGGCCACTTTTCGCTTCCGCGCTAATTAAGGCCACTTGGTCTTCGCCGCAACAACCAACTTGGTGACTCAATCAAAAAAGTAATAGGATACTTGGAGATAACTGCACTAATCTGAGCTTCAATTCAATTCTCCAGCCCTTTCTTTTTCATGCTATTCTTTCCAAGTTCGATGTGTTGTTGCACCCCCAAGAACAGGGCTCCAAGCTATCCCCACACTCCAGAGGCCACGGTACTAACTACGCGATCGGGACAGCTAGGGGTCTACAGCATATGGGGTAATTATTGGGAATAATATTGGCATCCATGCCCAAAATAAATATTCCAACTGTTTGGTCGTGTAAATATATGCCAGCATTCTATAAAGAGTATAATATTGCCAAAAGAAAAAAAAGAAAATCTAGCGTCAAGGTCCAACGAGACCCAGACAATCATCAATGACCACCTCGAGCTCTCCCAATCGTGTCTTCAGGCCCCGGTTCTCGTCTTGCAGAACACCCATGACACTCCATGCCTCGGAAGCGGGCACGCCGTAGCAGTTGTTGCAATTAGAGCCGTTGCCGTTACCACCAGAGAAAGAGCTACCTAAACGCGTTGAAGCAAGACCCTTCAACACCCGATCATATGCTGAGGAGCGGGCAGGCGGTGGTGTACTCGTGACAGCGACAAGATTCTTCTGGATTGTAGGTGTTGGCATTGGGCCCGTTGGCCTAGACAGGGCGATCTGCGACATGTTGGGGGACGGCGCTGTCACTGACAGCATAGAGGTGGGAGACTCGACACCCTCACGCTGCGAGAAGACGCTATCCGCAACGCTCTCGTCACCGGACTCGAAGCCCGAGTCACTGGTGAAGGTGCTGTGACTAGCACGCTTGCCTCCACGCCGGGGGGTCTCGAGCGCCATGGAAGGCACGTCGTCATCTGGATGCACGATACGCATTGTATCACTGCGACTGCGGGATTCCTCCGTCTTTCGCAGTTGTCTTTCTTGCTCCAATTCTTCGGCCATGGCCTGCATGGCTTTCTCCTGATCAAGCACCTTGGCGGCCATGCCGTCCAGCTGCATCTTGAGGTGATCGACTCTGGCGCGAGTCTCTTCGAGCTCCTCCTGCTTTTCGTTCTTGTCTGCCAATGCTTGGTGCATGGCGAAGGTGCGCTGCTTATAGGCCTCCTGCATGCGTCGCAGCACGTTGTCGGCATGATCTCGTAGGGCATCCAGTGCCTCCTCGTTAGTATCATGGGTTTCAGGTAGTGAGAGAGCGGCAGTGATGTCCAGATTCAAAAACTCATCATCTGCTGGTTCCGGGAAGTTGGGTCTGCTTGGTTGTCGACGCAGGCCGAAGAATGAAAACCGATTCGTTGGGGTCGAGTTCTGCCTCGTATGTGACATGGATGTCGGGGGTGGGCGGGAATTCAATCCGGTCATATCTGAAGAACCGCTGGGGCCCATTTTCAGTCCCAACTCGACTGGATCTGATTTCCCCTGGAACCAATCTGACAAGACCCTGGCTCTTGCTTCAAGCTTCTTCTTCGGGAAGGTTTCCGTCCAAGTGGTATTCTTCGGGCCTGATATCGTGTCGTTGGTGCCTTGCTCAAAGAGTGGGGGCCTTGTAATATATTCAGTGTTTGCCCGACGATGTGAAGGCGGATTGTTAAAGTGATTTCGCGAGGTTGGATGGACCGATGATCTTGGGGGCGTCAAGGCAACGGTCTCGTGAGATTGCGTGCCATCGGAATGCAGGGTGACAGGTGCATGAGAGAGATCGGGAGACATCTTCTGAGGGGTTATTTCGACAGAACAAGCAGACGGGATGGAAATGCCACGTCGGTTCAGGCCCAATGTGGCGTTGGCGTGCAACCTGGGGTGATTTGCAGTAGGGGGAAGTATGAAGGCTAATCAAGGACAAAACAGACACCCCTGGGATATATTCAAAGTCAAACAAAAAATGGTACACCGTATAGGTAGTTTCAATGAAGTGATCGTGTTTCAAAGTGTTGAGACTTGTTTTTTTCTTAGAATTTGAAACCAAAAGAGACCACAAGAATTGGCGACAGGAAAACAAGAGGCTGGGGGGGAGGAAATAGCGGTGGCTGAACGGCCTGGAGCTCTCTCTCCACCTCCATGATCCACCACATCTTCCTTTTCCAATCTGATTAATTATAGCAAATTAGCATTGCCTCCCACTAGACTTCTTTCGAGTTTGATACCGTCATCGTCTATTTTGCCGCTCCCGCTGTGCATGGTTTCAGCTGCACGAGGATCTGCGTCATCGCACGTTTTCTGCAAACTCCCAGCGTCATGGCTCCCAGTCTGAAGCATTTATCCAATGTCCTAGCAACGCCCGACCAACTGTCCAAATCTTCATCATCCATCGACAATGTCCCATCGGACCTCGAAACCTCCATTCGGTGTGCGGGCGTCCAGCTCACTCAAACTGCCGGGGTTCTCCTACACCTGTCGCAAGATATAATTGCCCAGGCAGTCGTGATCTTCACGCGTTTTTGGCTTGGCGCTGACGGGGGTAGCTTGCGAATCTACTCAGTCAAGGTAATTCCAGCTCCAGGAATTCTAAATATTTATTCTGATCCGATCCACTAACCGGAGCAGGATGTATCCGCCGCAGCCTTGTACCTGACAGCTAAGCTCTCCTCCCAACCAACCTCTCCACGTTCCGTCCTCAATGTCTACACATTCCTCCTGTCGCAAGATGCATCACCCTTGTGGTTTGTGAGGCAGAGCGGGGCTCCTGAAACCCCTCCATCTCCCGAAACGTACATCCTTTCCGAGGGAGGCTACCAGTCCGCCCGGCTAGTCCTTCTCCGCACCGAAACGGTTATCCTCCGTACTCTCGGATTTGATACACATGTCGCCCTACCACACACCATCGCTTTGACATATCTTCAAACTTTGGGGGTGGCAAAGCCCGCTGTGGCTCAACGGGTCATCCAGCACCTCAATGCGGCGCTGCTCTCACCGCAGCTTCTTTATGTTACCCACCAACCAAATGCCCTGGCTGTGGCTGCCATCTACCTCGCTTCACGCGAGGAGGAGGTCAAGCTTGTGGATGGCGAGTGGTGGGAAGTCTTTGACGTCGACCGTGAAGAGCTGGGCTTTTTAGTCGTAGGCATGAAAAGTACAGAAGGCTTTATGCGGGCGGAGGTCAGTCGGTGGAAGAGCAGAGCTATTCCAATGGTAGTAGATGAAGTGGATGCCGAAATTGAGCGGAGGCGAATGATGGAGGAGGGTGAATGAATGTCCTTTGATCTTTGCCGAGAACATCCAATTCCAAGATCAAAGGTTTAATAGGAAGGATGTTCTGGTAGAAGCTAGCAAGCTATCTACTAAATCATCTACTGCGTGATAGCAGGAATGCTGCCGATCAACGGAAGGCTTAACCGCCAGATGGCTTGCAAGTCCCTGCTCCCCCCAGAAGGAATAGCAACACCCATCACGGGACGGCCTCGTCTCCGCGGATGTGGCCGAATATGCGATCAAAGGATTAGCTGTTTCCACAGCATTGGACAATCCCCAGGGAATTCCGCGGCCTGTCCAGCTGAACTTATATGTGACATACCATATTTTCCCTTGTGGCCGTAAGAGTCAAAGTAGATGTATGAATGCTATTCCAAACTGACACGATAGCTAGTTAAATTGCTGATCATAACTGAATGGCATGGATGTTTCCATCCTACTCCATCTGCTCCGCTCGAGAAACACCCTCAACAGCCTGGTGATTGTGTCCTCCAATAGGCGCTCCACATTCAGGACATCTTGCTAGCTGCATCGGCATACCACATTCACCAATGGCAAACTGAAGAAGAAAGACATAAAATGTTAGCTTTGTATCTCGATAATGTTCCGCTAATTCAACTCACAGGATGTCCGTTGGTACAATTGTACCAGTGCCCAGAGTTAGTCGCCATGCCTCCTCGCCCGCCAACCATGGCAATCTTGATGGATGCAAGTTCCTCTGGCGTGACCTCTTCGTATCGAGGACCTTCAGATAGACGATTCATTTCCTCGGTTTTCTCTCGGAGCTCTTCACAATTTCCCAATTCATCACAGAGGTGCAAAGCATCCGCAAGGAACTCACGTGCCGTATTCCTGCGGTTATCACGCGATTCCAACCCCGTGCTCTTTCCTCTTTGACCGGGTTTACCATTTGTGGGTGGTGGATGAGTCAGATGGTACCATCCGAACAATTGGGATATCTTAGCAAACGAAATGGTTGCCGTAATGACGATACGGGAGAGGCTCCCACCCTTGGCTTGGATGATAAAATCCTGACAGTCCTCCAGGAACGGTATTGTGAGTTGATTAAGCTGAACAACGAGGATTGGCTCCTCGATCTTTGTGTTTGAATTCAACAGTCTAAACTTATCGTGAAGAACGAATTCTCGGGCCTTGATAGAGATCAATCGTGCGCCAAGAGTTATCTGATTGTCAGGTGTGGGCGGGGATATTCAGTTGATCGGAGATAGAGATGGCATCGTCATCTGATGGCCTTTGGCGCAAAGCAATAGCATCTTTGAGTCGCTTCGTCGGTTGATGCTCTACATCCATCATCTTACTGAGGGATGCAGCTTCCTTTGAGAGGTGCACAAAGGCCACATATCTGTTCTTGATCTGTGCTCTGGTAAGGCTGGTCGGTCTCGCCGTCGCGTCTTTGGCAACAAGTGCATCTGCGAGGGCATTCAAACGAGAATCAAAGGCTTCAAGATCGCTGCGTCCTTTGGTTAAAAAGCGCTTGCATGTTTCGTCCATCACAGCTCGATTGATAACACGATTGTATCGTTTTGTTACAAACTGACGAATGGGCTGTTTACAATCGGGACATGATGGCATGCTGCTAGCAAGAGAAGCAGAGACATCCCGTAGGCCGTCGAACTTACCAGACCCATCCCTTGTGTACACTTCGTCTAGGCCGACTAGACCGTCGACCGACTCACTCGTAAAGAAGTGACCGCATCCAAGGACGACAATTGGACTCTCATCCAGGTTGATCTCAGAATAAGATTTCCATTCAAGGAAATCAACACGAGCGTCTGGCTTGTCACCGCATTCTTGACACAGACTACTTGGACAGTCTTCTCCGTAAAGGCTCGGGCACTAATGACCATAGTCGAGGATTCTGGTGCATCGCTTATCACACGGAAGTCGGTCACACGGTGCTGCGCAAGGCATTGAGTAGGAGCCTTTATGGGGATAAACCTAAGTGCATTTCTCGATATATGATGCATATGCCTTTCCGCAGGTGGAGGCATAGGCTGAATGTGAGCATCGAACCTTTTTGATGTTAGCATAATATAAATGATAGTCGACCTTGTTATGTCTTTTTGGTTGTCTCTTTGGGTCTTCTCAGAGTCTTCTCAAAATCTTCTCAGATGTATACCTAATAAGATTAACTTACCTCATATTTCGCATCATAATTCCCACAAATTTCACTATCGTGGCATACCTTCAAGTACCTATGACTGCAGACGCCGTGTGGACGATCACATTTCTTTGTGTATCTTGGATGCTTAAACGACACCATGTCGTCTTTATCTTTCTTCGAGCACTTCCCACAGGCACCTTTATAATTGTGACCATATCCGAGAAACTCGGTGTATGGCTCAGTGCAACTGAAAATCTCAGACGTAACATCAATAAAGCAGGCGAGTCGGAGAACATGGCCATACTTGGTAACAATCTTGTCAACTTTGACGTCATACTTGATAGACTCTAGGCTGCGTATCTGGTGATATATGAGCGTCTTTCTAACGTGGCTATAAGGAAGCATCACGTTGGAGATTTTGACCATGCAAAGACCGCACTCGGTACCACAGAGTTTAGGACATGCATGGTCATAGGTCTGCCGAATTCGAGGATAAGGCTTGTAGCATGCAAAACCATGATGTATGAACGATGAATGGTATTTTGCCTGACACTAGTGGCTATATGGCTCGAGACGACGGGTGTATAGGAGATTATGTCCGCCTTCGGGGCTCTTTCTCTTAAATTCTTGAGGCTCGGAGCAGAGGATAGATATTTTTGGGTGGCGGGGGCAATATAGGGCCAGTTCTGCGCCGACTGTATTCGTGCGGGTAAGCTGAGCGTGAACATCGGCCTATATTGGGATATTGAGGTAGGTCTCGGAGTTCCTAATCAGGTATATCCTGTGCTGTACTCGACCAAGGAGTACGTTGACGCGGTTCTCGGTGCGTAGAAAGCTAACTTTGCCTTTTAAGTTACTCCTAACTAGGGAGACGACGATCACCTTTGCCTCTTCGCCTTGGAAGTTATCGACGGTAGTAAGGCGGAGCGTCTGAAGGAGCGTTTTTCTCTCGATCACTTTTGGAGATCCTGCTTGAGGAG
This sequence comes from Penicillium sp. BW_162_3FA, assembly GCA_008931945.1. Taxonomy (NCBI): domain Eukaryota; kingdom Fungi; phylum Ascomycota; class Eurotiomycetes; order Eurotiales; family Aspergillaceae; genus Penicillium; species Penicillium sp. BW_162_3FA. The sequence goes on from MUGJ01000063.1 coordinate 134,603, forward strand.
GCTGGTCTGTGTCTACCCCGAGCCCCTCGGCTGCTAAGGTCTTTCCACAGTCGAAAAATCTCTTCATGTCCCCTCCGAGATCTGATACCGATAAAGCTTCTTCTCATGATTTTCTTCCAGTCGAAGTATCGTTTCCGGGTGCTCGAATCATCAGCCGTGGTATTGGGTTCAGATCCGCTAGCCCTTGTCAGGTCGTGAGAGAATTTGCAAGTCGAGCCATAGGTACAATTGCCACGCTGAAATTGCCTGCAGATCTTGTCGCTTTGAGTACGGTTTTCGAAGTTATTCGGCCGGTCTGGGTTGCTGGTATGTCCTTGGCCTCGGAGTCGCCAATTTCCACGGCCAGCCATAACCGTGAAGGGGTAAGATAAATCCTCGGTTAGGGTATGTCTATTGTCTCTGCTGTCATCCAGGATTGCTCTAGGTTGATAGAAAAATACTTTTCTAAGAGATGTGAGGTTTTCTAATCAGATAGCCAATCGTCGGTGATGGTGAAGTAGGAAAGGTTGAGCAAGTAGGGGAAAGGAGGACAGTTGATCTCCTAGAAAAGTAAGTGGCCGGCAGTGTAATTATAGGTTATGGGGCCCCTGGCAAACAAGATGCATTTGCAAAGAGCAAACACCAATATGCATGCCTTAGGCTACTCAATTTATCTTGTTTAAAATGGTTGAGAATGGCACTCATTCCTGACCTTAACTTCATGTACTTTGTATAAAATGTGGACTACACTATTGAGAGTTAAAGAGCAAGGATGCTATAGACTATGGAAGCCCTATATGTGGATATAGAGTACGTAGAGAAGCGCATCTGTGAGAAGGGCTAGGATTTTATACAGACTAGAAGTGCAAGAATCCTCACCATAGTATCCATGTGTAGTTACAATGGGGCGCTCGAACAATAATCTTGCTTTGAAGTACTGTTCTTAACAGAAAAATATCCTTTTCTTAGTCTAGGAATTGGCCAGATATGAAGATGGCGTTCGCTCTCCTTCTGTGGATAAATACCTAGTTCTTCGTGCATGATACAGAAACCTTTACATGACCAAGATACATATGCTCTCTGGCAAGAATAAATAGAGCTTTCAAAGAAATGGAAGGATGTTGAGTTGGAATACTTCGCGGGGTGAAGTCGCTAGAGACAGAAGTTAATTGTGTGTTTGTACAAGTTCCCGATGCCTGATCTTTCATTATTTCCCAAGTTTGGAGTAAGAAAGAAGCCAATAGTCGCTAGGGAATACTGCACATCTTGCACATCCTAGATAGCTCTTCAGCCTAAAACTATGTAGGCATCCAAATAGAAGGCTATGACTTTAGAGGTTTAAAGCCTTTCGGTTATAAATGGACATAATGAGGACCTAGATCATTTTCCCATATGGTTATAGCATGTCAATGTAGTATCCATGTCTGTTCATCCTAGGTTGACAATCCTTGTGGAAGATATATATCTCTCTACAACATACTCCGTAGTATCGGTTGGAATAAAATAACGTTCTTACATAAGCATATAGGTACCATCACGTGCAACCATATCAGTTCGAAATGACGCTCACGCGGGGCGGATCATGTGCTCCACCGCTTATCATTTACCCTCCCCCGCCGTTTCTCTTGTATCTCTTTCTTCACTCTCACCTGTGAAACACTATGAATATCCTACACTCTACACTGTCAACTTGGCGGGACCGCCTAGCCCCGGTATCACGCACTTCCACCTTCCGCAATACTGGCCAAATCACCCCAGAGGAGTTTGTTCTCGCCGGAGATTATTTAGTCTACAAGTTCCCCACATGGTCATGGGCCGACGCATCGAGTCCGGCAAAACGGGTATCCTACCTTCCAGATGGCAAGCAGTTCCTGGTTACACGAGGAGTGCCATGTCATCGGAGACTGAACGACAACTTTGCCGGAGATGCAGGGTTGGAGGATGAGATTGTGAGGGATTTCCTCTCAGGCGGTGATGGCGCCGAAGGCACAGCAGCCGACGGTGGAGAGGATGGATGGTTGCGGACTGGTGGTGGCCGCGACACTGGGGCAGACCATGATAAGCAAGAAGCTCGGATTCGTGACGTGCGAACCGTTGATGAATCCGGGAACCTGGGGGAGCAGGAGGAGGATGATGATATCCCCGATATGGAGGATGAAGACGATGATGAGGAAGCCATCATCCGAGAGACAGATGATCAGTCAGGGACACAGTGAGTGCTATTTCTCTGTCTCCGGCTTTACCTTTTATCTCGTTTTCTAACCTGTGACTCGTTATCGCTCTAGATCTCTCCGCACTTATACCCTTTACATTACCTACTCAAACTTCTACCGCACACCTCGCCTCTACCTTTCCGGCTATTTGTCGGCATCCGAACCGCTTCCGCCACATCTAATGATGGAGGATATCGTCGGTGACTACAAGGATAAGACCGTGACACTAGAGGACTTCCCATGGTTTGAGGGCAGTGTCAAGATGGCCAGTGTACACCCATGTCGCCACGCCTCTGTGATGAAGACGCTTTTGGATCGTGCCGATGCCGCACTCAAGCTCCGTCGTGACAAACTCAAGCAGACACAGTCACGCGAGGAAGCGAACCGCGTTCTCCGGGCAGGCGGCGGGCTGGAGGGCTTGGTAGATGAGACAAAGAATCTGTCTCTCGGGGACTCCCACCACGTACAACCTGGCGGTGACGAGTGGGAGATGCTGCAACATGATGAGGAAGAACAGGTCGCCATCCGAGTAGACCAGTACCTGGTTGTGTTCCTCAAGTTCATTGCCAGTGTGACGCCGGGCATTGAGCACGACTTTACGATGGGAGTATAATTTCTTTGGATTCGAATCCAGACTCGTCTTATCCGGTCCTTACTTGTCGGGCGGCTATATTCCTCGACCGAATTGGACTGGATAAGGGCTGGGATCTGGCGACCTGCTCCCTTGCTCTTGATTTTCAAGATGTGATATGCATGACATGACATGAGTTTGGCGTTAATCTGCTTCTGGGAGTACGGATAATCTCCCTTCCCCCTTCCCTGAGTTGCTTTTGCTGTGTATTATCTTCGGTGACTTTGGGAAGTTTCTCATGGCAAATTTACTACGATCTGTGAACATTCCAGTGTAGACATATCGCATCGAAATAGCCCCTAGAATTTACGAAGTAAGACCGGAGGGTTGAAACGTGAGCTACGCGCTAGTTTTGCCCCCGCTTGACGAGATATTAATGTCAGACTGATTAACTCTCCGGGGTATGCAAATGCGTGGGCGATATCCCCAACAGCGTACTCCAGGACCAAAGGTTGCCTCCCACAATCTTCTTTTGAAGGTAACCTCAATCAACGGAAGACCCTGTTAGGAAGTCCATCAAGCAGGTCGATGAGAATGGTCGATGAGAATACATGGCTCATCGGTGCCCTTATTCTTGATCATTATCGCGGATATTCTGATATCGCAACATGGTACAATCAGGGTGATAGTTGGAGTTACACTCTCTCTGATGCACTAAATCTATCACCCCCATCTGTGCCTTTTCCCGCAGACCACCCAACCATTGTGGAAGTTTACGACGCCCTTGGGAATAGTTATTTCTGCAAAATCGGATTGTGAGTCAACGATTTGAGTTAGGGTTATCCAGCAACATATACATATTCCCATGCGAGAGCCTTGATAGTAAGCTCTTACGTGTTTTGTATCTTTATCTTGCAAAACTTTCATAATACAATAGTCTGGATTAGTTCGCAAGTACAGGTACATTAATATTGCGATGACAAAGCTCGACATTATTCTATCTACTAGTACTTGAAAAATTGGTCGTATATCAAAGTAGTATATTCGAATTGAGAGTAATAATATCAAAAGGCACAAATAACAAGTAACCATAAACCACATAACAACTCCGAATAGTGCAAAGCACAGGTGGACGTCCAAAGTGAACATAATGAACAATCATCCGCAGCAGTAGTTAGACAATATCCAAAGAGGAGTAAATAATAAAGCTCGGCCCTCACGAATGAGCACAGAAGATACAGATAATCTGGGGGTGAGTACACCAGCCGATGATGACAAATTGTAGAGAAAAAAGTAGACAAGGAAAAATATAGAGGGAGATACAAAGAGATACACAGGTCCGATCAATCATTAGATAGACCAACCACATGGGTGACAGATGGATGGTCTATCCGGGTCGTTTTCGCCATTTTTCATCGTGTTCGGTAAATGTAGCAGGTGAAGCCGGGGCTTTACTGGAAGAAAGCCACGATAACGGGAAGAGCCACTGCGAGGACGGATCCGGGAACCAGAGATGACCCGGCGTTGAAGACGGGCACGACGGGAACGGAAGGAACAGCGGAAGGCGAGGCCGAGGCAGTGGGCACGGCGTGGTGGATCAGAGGGGTGGAGGACTGGGCGGGGACGGGAACCCAGGCGGCCGGGGCAGTGGTGAGAGGGCCGGAGATGGGGGTGGTGAAGGTGGGAGGGAGGATGGCGGGGACGCCAGTCCAAGTAGGAGGGTGGGCAGTCTCAACGGGGGGAGTGACAATCTCGGTGGGAGGGTTGACGGTGGTAGTAGGCACAACAACAACGGGAGGGGGGTTGGCAGTGGCAGTAGGCACGACGACAACAGCAGGAGGCTCAGGGCAAGGGTAGCCGTCCTGGTGGGAGTGCTCGCCGTTGCCAACGTTGACTCTGGGGCCACCGGGGATACCAACGTCGACGCCGGCGCCGGCGAGGTGGTCATCGCCTGAGCCAGGGCCGCATGGGCCGCGGTGAGTGTCGATGAATCCGGCGCCAACGTTCACATAGGGACCGCCGGGGATGCCGACTTTGACGCCGCTGCCGGCGGAGGTCTCGCTGTTGCCTGGGCCCAGGTTGGTGGTCTCGGGGCCGTGGTTGATGATCTCCGGGAATGGGAGACCAGGCAGCTGGGGAGCAGCGAGGACGGTAGCGGGGCCGAGGGCAAGGACGAGGCACATGAGGCCAGAGAAGTTGATAGTAGTGGAGACCATTGTTGCGGAAATGTGGGTTTTGTTGATTTGGAAGAGCGGAAGATAGAAGTTGTTGATTAAATGAATCCGAAGATTAAAGTTATAAAGTGATTGAAAGAGAGTTGGAAAGAGAGAGAGAAGAGTGAATGACTGTTTAGAGACTGTGATGATTGATGAAGAACAGAATGTGAGGCGTGAACAATGATCCTTATGTACTTTTTGGCACCCATGCAAAGTATACACTTGAACAGTATCATGGGGAGAGCCAAGGGCTCTATCCAAGACCAGATCGAACCAGATAATGAGATTTCTGCAAGGCACGAACTAGTCCTTGGTGGTACTCATCTAAAAAAAGCCACAAGGGCAGTGATCTGCAAGGCACAAAGTCAACGGCCACTGCTGGGAAAGAAATCATGAGAGACATCAGGTCTTAAGGGGTCTGGAACCAAGTAATTGGTGGAAATTAGGGCATGCAAGCAGCATGGTTCAATAGGAACGAGCTGCAGCTCTGTCGAGAGACTAGATGTGCCCTCGCGAGTAGTGTAAAGTTTATTCCTGCGCCTTCCCCGACTATCCGAGCTGTCGTAGCCCAGCTAGGACAGGATTAGTGGGATTTTCATTGTATGGGATGCAGATGGGGTTCTTTGGGGGGATAGGAAAACACGTGTCGCCGAATGGGGAAGAAAGGTTGTATGGATGCAAGGGATAGCAGCCAATAAGGCACAGAGACACTCAGATCCCTCCCTACAAGAAATCTTTCAAGGAGCCAATCAGGACATTGGACTAATATTGAGTGCATATATATCACACGCAAGGAACTCGAACACAGGCGAGTCCATATGCAACTTGCTAGGGCTGTTGGCCGTTGCTTGTCAAGTCAAGCAGGTCACTCCAGAAACGAAGACTAACCTAGAAGAAATCTAAAACATTTGAAACAATTGAGGTTGTATTGCACATATCGGCATATATCATAATCTCGTAAGGTATTTCGCCAGAATGGAGAACAGAAGATAAAAAAAAAAAAACAAAAAGGTACAGCATCAAAAGCATATGCTGCTCCATGAAAAGAAGAAAAACATGAAGAAATCCACAATAGACATGGTAGGACCTATCTCACACATAGATCACAAAGATCCAAATGTATATGGGAAATATATGTTTCCTTACACTTGACCAGAGTTCGATATCCCAAATGCAGTGCCAAAATTAGTTGATTTCTTGAATTTGATTTCAAGGTCTTGCTCGCCTTGGCGAGGGAACTCAGACTCGGAATCGGTCTCATTGGGATCAGCCGATTCCACCGAGCTGCCTAGAATATTCTTCGCTTGAACAAGGAGTTTCTGATCCAGTTCGCTCAAAAAGTTGGAGTCGTGCTCCTCGTCATTAATCAGACCGAGGGGCCCCGTGAGAGCGGGGTCATCTGGCACATCCGGAAAGTAGGATATCTTATTTTCGGTGGGTTGATGAACGTTCGCCACGGGCTCAAGAGGAGCCTCCTCAATCTGGGAGCCAGCCTCGAGGGGAGTCCCCTCCTGGGTGGACCGACTATCATCAGCGTCGATGATCGCCATCGGGGTGTGACCTGCATGGCGCAGCAAGTTCTCATTGGGTGGGCCAAGCTCTGACAGCTTCAATTTAAGACTGTTTCGATGTTCCATGATAGGCCTTGCAGCGGTTGAAGGGGCAGTTCCAGGGGTTACCAGGGGCGACGGGGAGGGCGGGGTGATCACTCGAGCCACCACGGCGGGTGGCAGCGCCGTGGACTTGAGCGTGATACCATCCAGGGTGCTGTCAAGCTTTTCGATCGGCACTGGCTGACTCACAGGCGCCCCAGAAGGGTCTACTGGTCGCGATTGGGGGGAAAGAGCCCGATCAAGGGATGGCGGATTCCCACTTTCGGAGATTGGCGATAGATAGCTTTGGTCTGGAGATTCATGGTCGAAGAACACCCTGGTTGGCCGATTGCCTGGACTTGTCCCCTCCCACACTTGAGCCGCAAGGCCATTTGTGTTATACTGCGATATTCCACCTGCAAGCACCAGTTTGGCGGCTTCCGATCCCAATTGACTTGTTCTGTTCCCTTGACTTTTGACAAACACCTCCAGCTCCGCAATTTTCGATCGTAACAACGCCCGCTCTTTCTCCCATAACCGGCGCTCTTGCGCAAACAATTCCCTCTCCGTCTCGAAGTTCAGCCGTTGGCTCTGGAGAAGTGCCCGCGATTGGTCGATATAGGAAGTATCCATGGTGAACGAATTCACCAACGCCGAGTCTTGGAATGCCTTTCGGCCGTAGCCTGAAATTACAGGAGGAAATGTGGCTGAAACGGATTTTGTGCGACGGATTGGTGTTTCGGTCGGAGAAAAGCGTACTTCCTTGTAGAGACTTCCGTGGCCGTCTAGTAATTTGGTAGGCTTCATGGTGTCTGAGATTTGATTTTCTCACGATAATGAGCGCAAGTCGGTAGATAAGAGTATATTAGGGATCGAGACGATAGTAACGTGGACGATAGTAACGTGGACGATAGTACGGAGTACGATAATCACGATAGTGCCCAACCTGCAGTGTGGCTTTACACGTCGAGGCCAGTGGAGTTCCTAGAAGCGGTCAATGAGCTCACAGCACTTGGCCATCTAATATGCCGGAATTTCATGCGAGATTCCTGATACAGCACATGTCAAGCCTCGGGTCACGCGTTCGCAGATGAATGGATGCTGGTTGGGCAGAGGTTTAGGATTTGGGTAGCTTTTCAGGTACAAAGTGTTCCTAAATTCCCAGGAGAGAAAGGAAAGTAGCGGAAGTAAGAAAGAGGTCAAATACACGGAGTACTAAATTGAACATCCCCACAAATTCCGGGGAAAATGAGGAGGGTTACATGAGAAAAGGAAGAGAAAAGAGAAATTGAAATTCGGACGCATCTGACCACAGCGTATGACGTCAAAAGGACTCTAATAGGAAATGTCATTAATAAGATAATGTAGATAGTTATTATAACCTTTATATATATTATAGGTCATCGATGTATATGTGTGAATATATATAACCAAAAAAACATAGCCCTGGAGTATACCCCGTCAATATATAGTTATCTAGAATTCACCCCTGTACTCCGTACTTCGTACTGTATTAGTGGAATCAACAAGAATGGAGAATGTAAAAAGAGCAGCCCGCCTTAGTTCCGCCATGTACGCCAAAGATGTGCCACATTAAAACACCTTTAATATGCACTTGACTGGTATAATGCGCGCTCAGACATCATAACGCAGAGCAGGGGCTAGCCTGCCAAAAGCAAACTCGAACAAATCAGACCAGATCCCCCGAGGTTCGCAATGCTAAAAGATGCAAAATAAAAAACAAAACAAAACAAAACAAAAAAAGAAAAGGATATAGAAAAAAAGATAACACCGAAAACAAAAGGAAAAGCCCTCAGTAAACAGACGAGGCAGGCCGGACCCGACTTGGCGCAACCAAGTTCTTCTTGAAATCCAAAGACCAAGCCGAACACCCCTTAATCGACCGACGACCATCGGGCTGTCTCAGCGGTGAACGACTTCGCCAAACAAACTGCTGAGCCTCATCAAGCAGATGATGATCACCATTCGGCAGCGGATAGAAGCTTACATCCTTACACAAAGTGCCGAAGCGCGTAGCAAGATCAAACACCCCTCGGGCCGTGAGATCCCGACCACCCACGTTCGCAGACGGATAATAGTAGCGCGGATCGAGGTAAAGCAGCACACTATTCCAGAGCGGAAGTTTCTCCGACAGAAGCCGTGCGGCGGCCTCGTATTGTTTTAGCGTGCGCTTCGGCACCCCGGTCTGCGTGTGCACAAAGAAGAAGATCTCGAAGCCGACGCTGCGGATGCGGGCACGGGCGGTTGCGCTGAGCGTATCCAGGAAGTCGCCTAGTCGGTCCAGATTGAAGGAGTTGCGGAGGAAGAGGGTGTGTGTTGAGTAGAGGTAGTCTTCGACTTCGTTATGGAGTTGCCGGTTCACCGCGAGTAATTTGCGTGCGGTGCCGTCTTCGCCGACCCAGTGCGGACTCATTGATAATGCTCGGTATTGGCCGCGGGCTGTGAAGGTGTTGCCATGATCGCCTAGCACGATCATCGGTTTGCTGACTAGATACTCGTTTGGTACGTCTAGTGCATATTCGTAGATCTTGAGACGGAGTTCGGCTGGGAGTTGGAGGAGCCGCGATGGTGATATTGATGTGTGGGTGGGATTTGGCTTCATATCTGCATCTCTACTTTGTAGATTCGCTAGAAGGAAGAGCAATATGTGATGAAATATTGAGCTTGCGAAATGCGGCTGTTAATTCCGTTTAAAAGGCAGTGGTACCACTCGGGTGTATACGCTATGCTATATACATAAGGTGTCGCCACCGTCAGAGAATTTTCGATCAGAAAAAGTCAATGCTGAACCAAAATAGCTGTACTCTGTACTCTGTACTCCTAGATGACCTTGCATAACATAAATCTAAAGCATCAGCCCATGTCGACCCATTATACGAAATGCCGAGTATCTGATCTAGAGGTCTCACCGCATATACTGCATATACTTCACCGCATGTTGTAGAAGTTCAAGCTTGGAATGTTCAAGCCATTACATTAAAATTCCATATGTACCGAGGTATGTAGGTAGTACATACTCGTTCCTGGATTCCTGGATTCCTGGACCATGGATGTATTCAATGCAAATTTTTATGCTGATAACCTTTTAAATGGTATGATATTGTTCTTGAGGACCCACGTATTAGTGGATCGGATGTATAGAAAAATCGTCTTGAAGAGATAGTACTCCGTACATAATGCCAAGCAACGTCGAGGACCACACAATCTATATTGGACTTGCGCTTGAGTAACATGCCATGGTCGCATATTGTAAGATGCAGACTTTAAGTCGAGTATAATAGGTACAAAGCTGCCATTGTGACATTGTATAGTAGAAGTACCTAGGTAATGATATTCGTAGTGAAGCAACTAAGCCTAAGCTGCACACCTTTGATCCAGTGGATAGAGACGTCATCGCAGATATCTAGCGAATCTTCTCTCTTCTCGGCAGCGCATTCAAATATCAGACTGGCTCATCAATAGTAAACTCGACATCTGGTAAATCGGCACTATCAACATTCGTCCCCTTTCATTGCCAACAAGATCAAATGACATCACTGAATTATCCACTCCGGTCAAGTAAGGAAAAAAAAGAACAAAAAACCAAAAAAAACCGACTCTCCAAAAATTCAAGATGCCATATATTCGCTATAGAAAATTATTCGAGAATAGCGGGAACAATCAATTTCCTCACTTGATCATCGCTGTCTATACACACCCAGTGACCAAGCTGCCCGCAGAACAGCCAGACCCCAAGCCATGCCAATACTATCTCGCAAGACATTCAATTTGCTACCCTTGACCTCCCTCCATCCCACAGGCACTTCAGCCACAGGGATCCGAGCGAACTCAGCCAGCATGAGCATCTCAACATCGAAGATCCAGCCCTCGGAATGCATGTACGGCACAATATAAGGCAGCGCACTGCGAGAGAACAGCTTGAACCCACACTGCGTATCCTTGACAGTAGCCGTTTTAGGAGGCGTCATGAGCCGCAGAATCAAATGGAACGAATGCATCAGGAAATTTCGAAGCTTGGATCGCTATCGAGCAGAGTCAGCAAATCAACCTCACAAACATCCAATCACCCAGATATCAAATATCATACCTTAACCACAGCCGCACTACCAACCATATGCGCCCGCGATCCAACAGCAACCGCCCTCCCTTTCGAATCCTCCACATCCCGACAAGCCCCAACAAGCTTACCGAGATCAGCAAACTTGCTCGCCCCATCCGCATCCGCAAAGACAACATACTCCCCACGGACATGGCGCATACCGTGCGTGACCGCACCGCCCTTGCCGCGGTTATGAGTCAAGTTCACGACGCGGATTGTGCCAGGCGGGATATGGACGCCCTCCGCAGCCTGCGGTGTCCATGGACCCGCGTGTCCCTTGGGGTGTAGAGAGAGCTGGTGATCACGCGCGAACCGGAATGCCACTTCCTCCGTGCGGTCTGTCGACCCATCCGAGACGAGGATGATCTCCCAGCCGCGATCTGTGGAGCCTGTGGCGTCACTGGTGGTATCCTCGTTCGGCTTGCGCTTGCGCATTGAGCGCGTCTCCCTTGTGCTTGGGCTGCTGGCCCTGGCGATCGCGCTGGCTGTGTCCCCATACATGTGCTCCAGGTAGTTGACGGCTTCTTCCAGCATACCGGTTAACCGGTCTTCCTCGTTGTAGGCTGGTACTACGACGGACATGAATAGCTCGGCTGGTGCGATTGCGTGGGCTGTGGTGGTTTTGTGGGTGCTCTTTTTGGCGTCTAGGCTTTCGAGCCAGCAGGGTAGGGGCTCGGGGTCTGTCACGGATCCATCTTTGGCGAGGGTTCTATACTTCTTTTCTTCTGGTAGTGGTTCTCGTGGGACTGGCGCAACGAAAAATATAAATAATGAGAACTAGATGATTGAAAGAAGAATTGATAGGTCAGCAACTTGTAATTAGGGCAGCACGTGTCTGGAGCGCGCGATCTGGCTGGTACAAGCGGAGTGGGAGAAAGTGGACTCACCAGGACAAATAGTCCTAGCAATGTGGCCAGGGCAGCAATGAGTAAGATCTGAACTGGGATTTCCACCACAGTATTGACGCATTGGCGACAGACCTCGCCCCAAGCTGCCGCCATTGTGCAGAGTGACGAGCTGGACGTCAGATGCGGAGACGGAAGAGATGCGGAATGGGGAGACGGGAGTGATGCCGGAAGGGATAAGGCAAGCACTTAGGTCCGAGAGAGAAACTGTTTATTCATAGAGGAAAGGCAGAATTATCCTCGCCATTGAAGAGGGAGAGGGAGAGGGAGAGAGACGGTTGAAGGGAGGGGAAGAATGCTGTAAGTTGATAATCGCCAGCTTGGCCTTTTATCGGCAACACGCAAGCCGATACAAAATAGATCCACCTCCAGGAGCCACGCTTCGTAAGACATTAAATTGATCCTATGTCTTACTATTTTATATAAGTGGTATTATAATTGATTTTCTTATACATATGTGTTCTGTTACAGTTCGCGTATACTGTAGCTCATTTACCTGTATACGCGTATACACCTGTTTATACGCGTTTAACCTCAGATCACATAGATCGGTCAGCTCTTGGAGTGAACATGGTCGCATACAAGAGCTGATTCTTGCTCCATCAAATGGCGCGGCTCCCTCAGAGTGTTCTTAAACGGTCAAAGCTAGAGGACTGTCTCTAGCAAAGGATAGTAAGAGAATTGGCCAAGTGAGAACAGGACCGCGATGCCGGAATACTCTTTGCTGGCCATTCTGCTATCCACAATCCATAGAAAGGGCCGCAGAAAAGTATGTGAGTAATGCACATGGTGTGAACCCTGGAGGGAGAAGAAGAAGAAGAGAGTCCTGGAATCTGGGGACAAGGACGAGTATACTATACACAAACACTTCCAAAATAGGAAGGGTTTGACACTAAGAAATTCAATGTTTCCATATTTTCATTCAAAAACGATCCTTCTCCTATAGTTTCGATTTTTCTTCTTCCTACCACTTTGCCTCCCTAGTCTTGTATCCTCTGCTATTCTAGCAAGACTCCTTCCTTCAACTAGAAAGTACAAAACAACACATCGAGAAGCCAAGAATGACTTCTTTCTAACAGCTCTGAATGTGCCCCTTCTGAATAGAAGGAGTACGTAATAATCCGAGTCCAGAAAGCGATTGAAGCAGGAGTCTTGACTTCCAACATGGCAGGTCCAACCACGGTGGAATAGCGTAGCGCAATGCCTGGAAACTGATCAGCAAGGCCTGTGAAAGTTCCCAAGCATTATGGAGCCGGACGAACAGAAGCGAGGGCATCCTGGGACAGGGGACCTTTCCATATATCCATGGCAATAGATGCAAGTATCCTTGGAGACCCCAAACGGTCCAGTCCTTGGAGAGTGGTCCAGGTGAGGGCAGGCCTTCCAGGGTGGGTCCGGGGAGTAATCTGATATCTGTCGTATATGTAGTTGTGGCCGACTCATGAATTTCCTGCTTGGTAATAACGAAAGAAAAGGATCCACTCTCTGGCTTCGTGTACGGAAAGTGTCCAAAGGGATGATCCGCGCTCAAAAAGGCTTGAGTACTGATTCGAACACGAAAAAAAAGACAACTCCAGGATTCCACCAGCCCCTAAATGATCGCCGTCAAGACGCACAGCTTACGCCATAACGGAACTCGCAACAGAGCCAGAAGTCACCCAACCCCGTTTTCAAACTTCCTGCATCTCCTGATCGGAGGAGGGTGATATCTCAGTTCCTAGTGAGTAGGGATTGCCATAGAGGTAAGCGGGGGATTCTGCCATTGGCGCGAATTCATCTGCTAATCGGGTGGGTGTGAATCGTCGCGTTTGATCGTATGTCATCCAGCGGGTGAACTAGTTAGATGGTCAGTTTTAAATGTACTTTTAGGGACAGGAGGGCTAACAGACAGTTGCAATCCGTACTCCTAACCAAAGACATCGATGTGTTCTAGGAATCACGGTTGAATGTTCTTCTATCGATGGTCTGTTGTCTTCTGTAGGGGCCCCCTCGAAGAAAGCTTCTGGGTAGTAAAGCCGGCTCCATGCCTGTCCTCTGATTAAAAAGTCCTCCGGTAGCTGATGTGCACTTGAGTCGTCAAGAAGCGGGAATGATTCGTCCTCGATCTTTGAAATGATCGTATCGGGACGGAACAAGGTGTTCAGATAATTCGCAAGTAGCGACCACGGAACCAGTGGTTCTAGTCGTTGTATAGCAGCTGGGTTGAGTGTGAGACACCACACAAATGCCATGGAGATATGCACACTCGGGTATATGTTGGGATCACCGATTTGGCCTAACATGACGATCAATGTGTGAAACGCGAGAGAGCTTGCCCGGAACGTAAGCTGAGACGAAAGATCACTGTATGCGGCATGGATGGATGCAAGAGGGGCACTAGGCGCGCTAGATGCCCACTTCATAGCCGTCAGGCGATCTTCTGCTGTAGGATTGCGCAACTTCAATATAAAATCCTTTTCCATCACTCCATATTTACTCCCATATTGAAATATTGCGGAGATATTGCAAGACGTGAGTTGCACACCTTGCTGCCCATGCACACCTTGTTGCCCATGTCGGAATACCCGACCAATCTCCTTACGTAGAGTAGAAAGAAACACATTCGCCCGAGAAACGAAGTCCTCAACCGGAGCTTGCAAAAAAAGTGCACCGTGAGTAGTCACGAACGAAGTAATCAAACTCGAACTTCCCTTTTGAATCGGCGCATTCATAAGAGGAGTGACTAACTGGATCATGCTATCGAGAGCATTAGGGAATGCGCGAACGCTGATCAATGCTTTCGTGTAGTGAAAAAACTGCTGGAGAACGTCCGGACGCGCCAAAATTGCAAGATGATGCTGGATACGGCCATTTTCTGGACTTCTCTCTGCGTCTTGGTTATACCAATACCTCGAAACCCCTGCCCAGAGTTCACGGTCCTTCTTATCAAATTCTTCCACGGCCATTCGGTACCGTGCTAAGTCACCCAGACACTCAATCCAAGTCTCTTTAAAATATGGCACGCTTTCTAGCAGCAACGTTATCATTGAATATGAGAGGTAGATGAAGTCGAGCATATACTCCATCGACCCGGGAAGTTTCTGGCGCAACAGCTCTAAGAATGAATGCACTCCGTATCGCCACATACGCGCCGGCATCGCGTACTTCTGAGCCAATTCTTTAAGAACAGGACCAGCCGACGGATGCTGGGAGGCGAGGAAGAAGTCGTGATGCTCATATAGAAGTGTTCGGTGTAGCGAGACGAATGTTTGCCACTGAGCTTGTGATAGTTCGTCCTTTGATTGCGCCTGTCGCCGGTCCATTTCGATGCACTTCTTTTCCACCATGACAAGTCCGGTATAAATCCCCCGCACCTCATTGATCAGTTGTTCCTCACTGATGGTATGGGTCTCCAGTTGCCTGAACATTTCATGAGGCTTTGCTTCCTGAGTGATTGCGCCTCCCTCCACTGTTTCCCCATTTTGATTTATTATCTGACCATTTCTTGTCTGCCCAGATTCTTGCGTTGCCATTTGCTTTTGCGTGACGTGAGGGATATTCTGAACCCCAACAGCATTTTGGCTGTGCACGGCAATGGGTGTTGAATATGATCTTTGCAATTCTGGACGTGTCGCAGAGCCTTGAGCTAACTGCAATTCCTCTTCCTGCCTGAGTGCACTGATCCCAATTTTTGGATCTGCTGGGCGTTCATTTCTAAATTGAGGCACGCTGTATTTTAGCTGCTGAGAAGCCGATCCCGACAACCGCCGAGGCTCCCGAGAGGCCCGGAAGCTGTCCAGGCGACGAGATTTGCCAACATGGCCTACACTGGTGCAAGCGGGGCTTCTCATCACTCTCATGCCGTGGCTACTAAGCGGGTCCATAGCGCAATCATCTGCTAGGACGCCAGTAGACTTTGGCCGAACACTGGATATTGGCGAGGTGGCCGAGCAGCGGCCATTGGTACCCATCAATTCAGATATGGGTTCTTCTGGCAATAGCCTTTTCATAGATCGCCTGTACGAACAGTCAAAAGATATGTAAGCAACAGAAGCTTGGAAGGTTGCAATATACCTATGTGACACGTCGCTACGGACAAGTCTGTCTGAGGGCCTTGTTTTTCCATCTAACAGACTGCACACATTTCGCCTAGTCAGTATAGCCTCCTTACGGCACATTGGCTTGTCGCCCATTTCAGTCATCTAGGGAGAATTAGCTTATCGTTTGAGCCTTCGGAGTGGCCAACGCACCCGGTAAGAAAAAAGAGAGCCCAATCTCCCATGTTGTCATGGAGATTGGGTAAAGATATAGAAGAGGGGAACCTTTAAATAGTCTATATTAAATTGACCAGGTAGAAGTTGCGAAGAACAATGCAAAAATCCAAATCCAAGGCATCCGTGTGGGCAACTGCTGGGTGTTTGGTGGCCCCGTGATCTGTTTTTGTAACTTACAGTATTGTATTTATGTATTTACCATACGAACTAAGCCGGTTGCCTTTTTGTTTTTTTCGTGTTTTGGTATTTCTATCGCTTTCTTCCCCCCCTCCTCTCCTTCCCCCTTTTCTCCGATATATTCATGCAACTGTAGAACGTTCGAACATCTTGAAGGATTCTATAGCCCCTGATGCCAAGCCAAATCCTTTTTTCTTTTTTCTTTTTGTAACCGCGCCTGTCAAGAGAGACAATAGCCGCCCTGAGCTCCCCTCCACCCCAGATCTATATACTCCGTACTCCGCCTCACTTTTTCCTATGCAGGACTTACCAAAATCTCGTTATGATCTACAAGAGATTGAAGAAATACGTTTTGTTTGAAACAACTAATCCCCTCAATTATTTGACAGCCTTGACCCCCAACGGCTGTAGAGTTCAAGTCTACCCCGTCATTGCCCAACAGCGTCCCGATTGTCTCCCAATACATCCAGATGTGACGTGCATCGTCTGTAATGATTTGGGAAAGCCTTCTGGTTAACAAGTGACCTCATTTGCCCTTGCAGCGCTGGGGCATTGATTTCTCCGTCACCGCTCTTTTGGCTACTATCACTGAATTTAAACCACACCGGTTCTTTTCAGCCAAGCCTAACGAGATCATGACGCTTTTGGCAAAAGGGCCTTTGTTTTTCTCCCGGCTGGCCCACCTGGGCACTGGGATGACCCCGGGTCTTGCGCTCTTTCGCTCTCGTTTCCGCTTTCACTTGGAAGTCAAGATTACCGCTTTTCCTCTTCGGTTCACCCTAAAACGAGGCAATTTTTGACCAAATCGATGGTCTTTCAAGGTATTATTGGGCGTTCAGGGGAGCACTATATTACCCTCACACCATTATTAGCCGCCTCCATATTAAATCACCAGTAAATGGAGTTCCTTGAATGCCGGCAACAGGTAATCATGCAACAAACTCGCAAATGGGGTGATGTACGGTTACTAACGGGATGTCCACGAGCGTTGGACCACATGGCCTTGTCGAATTTCAAAACGCCCAGGTGATAACTTGACTTGGATGGGGTTGGAGCTATGGCCAGGGGTTATACTGCTACCTAGTATTCCCCATCTATCTCCCTGTATACCTGATTCCAGACAAAGTAATACCTAGTTCTAAACTTAGAAAGTTACTATTTGGTGGGCCTAACACGAATGTGGATAACCTGAGCCAAGATACGGAGTAGTATACGGAGTAGGCTACAATTGAAATACTCAACATCAGCCAGCTTGTCGTTAAAATCCCCCTATACCCAGTATTTTTGCATCCATTAAAACTAAAACAGGTGGCTCAGCAGGATGACGGTAGTGCACTTCCTGTCAGAAATCTTAGGCAGGGCTGCCTGAGCCTATCGCCTAAGCGCCCGTAATGATCAGAGCATCCGGGTGTTTTAAGGGGCCCTGTATAAAACCAATAGTACTGCATATAATGTAGTCAGTTTCAGTTCCATTCGATATCCAATATAACAAAATACCTGGTTGTCCAACCCTGCGCCACCCAATACCGACCTGGGTCGCAATTTGCACCGAGGCAACTCGCTCCACTTAACCCCGAACAAAGGGATCTAGCCCCGTTGATTCTACCTCACTTCCCGGGAAGCAACTTAAAATGCAGCTGCTGCAAGGGAGTGATGATGTGATATTGGAAGCCACACGGAAGGAAGCAGACGGGAAAGACATAAGTGGGCGCACTTGCCATCACCCGGGTGAATTTCTGTTTGTCGCACCCCTGGATGAGAACGGCCCTGGCAGTACAGAACATGCAGTCTGCGGTGTATACTCCGTATACCTAGTTGATTTCCGATATTTCTTATGTTAGTGTAATAAGCTTGCATGGAATGTACATCGAGCTCTAGCGGCTACCAAAGCGGGGAAGATGGGCTGCACATCTTCACCCGGGTGAAAGCTACGTGGGCGAACTTCTACGTGACTTCCAGAGCTCAAGGATCTTGGATGCTTAGACTGCATGGAAAAGGGGGTGTGCTCGGCTACAAAATACTTGCGATTGGTGAGCGTATTGTGTATTTGTATGGAGTTTTACTTGATCAGGCAATGGTTTCAATGGTCTCGGCTCTCGGTCTAGTTTATCTTCATATGATTTTCATTGCTTTGTCTCGAGAATAGTGGATGTGACTTTTGGAGTGAGAGGCAACTTCATGTAACGTTACTATTAACAGGATTTATTGGAACTAGGCTTCCTCTAAGCTCTCATGCCCGGAGGGGGGGTCGCACGATACCAACTTCAGTCGTCTCTAGTCATTTTGCTTTTCTTCGGGATAAGCAATTCAAGGCAGATGCCATATTAACACGTGTCTGGTTTTGAGATTGAGGGACCGGCTAGGGACATAAATAGTCGGTTCTGTGGCCCTATCAGCAACTTCACCCTAGGCAACTACAACATATGTAGCTGTAGACGCTGTTGACCGCTATTAACATGCATTTGCTCCTCTGTCAGCTGAGATAATTTTCCAACCACTTGCAGGTCTCTCTTTAGAAGAGCCTAACGGGACTGGTGTGACATGCATGTTCTCACCCCTCATCGGAGCCCGAGATATCTGAGCGCATATGAAGAACATGGAAGCTCACGGAAAAGAAAGACAAAAAAAAATTGCATAGTATATAGGTTGTTGTCTAATTGTATACGGAGTAGAAATGACTCCATCCGCCATTGAGATAAATCATAAATCTTTGTGCGGTACGTATGAATTCATCTGCGAGGCTGTCAGGCCCATCGGCATTAAGATACAGCTGCAGCTGCAACCTCTCGAGAAAGTTTATTTTGATGACCAATCTATTTGTATTGACCAATGAGATCGTTGGTGGAGGGATTGCTTCTTAAAGGGCTAAAAGGCCAATGTTACAGGTTCAAGCACTGTTTAACGAGTGGTAGGCTTGGGATAAACATGCAATACAGAAGATGACATGTGGCCAATAACAGCTTAGGGTACATTCCGATATGTTTTACCTCTGAAACCAACTACTGAAACTAGTCGTAGACAAAGCTATATGCTAGGTACTCCGTACTGTTTCTAATAAAAGGTGGAACTATATATTCTGAGACTGATAGCTCCAAAGATGTGAACGCGCTGGGCTCTATGATGAATTTCATGACAAATTTGAAATAATAATTTCACAAGGGCAGAATTGATAATTACTGAAAAGAAGTGTTTGAGCTATTCGATGTCTAAAATATAAATGTGTTCATGAAAAGGGGTGAGATCAAGACTGAACGACGTCATAGAAGCAGCATTTGAAAACAGCTGTGTCCAAAGTATGTTGCATGTTGTACTCACAAACCAAGTTTCCCATAAAACATCGCAATCCAGGGGGCTTTACTCCGTAAAGTCTTACCCAATCTGAATTAATGAACTCCCTCCGCCTTGCCGCGCGACACTTGAAACCAACACAGCCGATCCCCACACGCAGGCCAATCATCAGCATCACAACAGCAAAAGCAAAAACAGCCAAGATGTCAACATTCACAATTCCCAATTCAAACCTCCACGTGAATAGCATCCCGGATCTAAGCCAGAATGATCTACTTTCATTCCCAGCCTTCAAAGTCTGGATAACAACCCTCCAGCAATCCCTAGCGCGACAAGAACACCCCTCGCACGAGTTCCACACTGACCCATATGTACTGCGCAAAATCGACATCCAAGCCGTCGACCGCTTCGGTGGCGGTCGACTAGGCTTCATCAAATTGAAAGCGGAGGTATCCAATGGCCAGGGCGAGACTTTGCCCGGTAGCGTATTTCTGCGGGGGGGCAGTGTCGGCATGTTGGTGAGTTGTCGTCTATTTCCTTTCCACACGATAGGACGGGATTTCCCCTTTTGTTTTCTAGATACATCCAGGCAAAAAAATGATTATTACGCCCTGGCCCCAGCCCCAGCCCCAGCCCCACCACTAAAAAAACGCAAATGTGTTTGGTTTTCTAATTCCATGAATAGCTTATCCTCCAACCGGATGATATACCATCCCCAACTGAGAAGGACAAGCGAGCTATCCTGACCATCCAGCCCCGCATCCCAGCAGGCTCGCTGTCCTTCCCGGAGATCCCGGCTGGGATGCTTGATGACTGTGGGACGTTTGCTGGCGGGGCAGCGAAGGAGATCCAAGAGGAGACTGGGTTGTGTGTTGAGCAGGGGGATTTGATTGATATGACTTCGCTGGCGCTGCAGGCGGCGCAGGAACCTGGTTACGGTGAGCGCTTACAGAGTGCTGTGTATCCGTCTCCTGGCGGGAGTGATGAGTTTATTCCATTGTTTTTGTGTCTGAAGTCTTTGCCCCGGAAGGAGATTGAGGAGTTACAGGGGAAGTTGACAGGATTACGGGAGCATGGGGAGAAGATCACGCTCAAGGTTGTTCCTTTGGCGGATTTGTGGAAGGAGGGGCTTAGGGATGGGAAGACTTTGGCTGCTTGGGCTTTGTATCAGGGATTGAAGCAGGACGGGTTGCTTTGAGTGGGGATAACATGTACAAAAAAGGGGATATGTTAAGGTGTTTGTTTGTATCAATGTATGGCAATGCATGGTGTATATCAGTGAGATATGACACAATTGCTAGCTCACAATCTCCATTTCTTCGCCAGTTCAATTCCTTCGGCCAGCGTTCCAACCCTGGCGTCAATAGCATAACCCTCTTTTTCAAGCTTCTTCATCTCGTCAAACAGCGAGTTCAAAGGAATAGTAAAGCATTCAATGAACTCGTTATCCTCAAGTTCAGGCTTTGGGTTCTTGTTCTCGGGAAGGGACATGTCAACCCGGACGTGGACCATATGCAGGTTGGTATTGCAAAGTCCTGGGTCTAACCAAGTCATAGATGTTTGTCAGCTTTCAACAACCGAATAGGTCAAATAACGCAGATAGAAGAAAGCAAAGATGGCGGTCACTGCCTGCGTACCGTTATACATCACGGGGCTAGTCTGCTCCGCCACACCAACGTAACCGGTCTCCTCTTTGAGTTCTCGAACAGCACACTGCTCAGGCGTCTCACCTGCGTCGATTAGTCCCGCAGGAACCTCAATAACGACTGCATCAATTGGGGGCCGGTATTGCTTCTGCAGAAGGAGCTCCGAGCCAGTATCCTTGTTCAGAATAGCGACAATCCCAACACCATCAAGATCAATACCGACAGGACGGGTCTAGGCAAACGCGGTTAGCATTAAATCCAAAATGTAAATTTCAAAAACAGCGACTCTGAAAGGTTGCGTGAAATTTGTGGTAATGGAGATCGACCAATGCATCCAATACACATGGCAAGGCAACCAATGGTCATGTGGTATCGGTTGATACGGCATCGGGCAACGCCCGGGTTTAAGCCACCTAGAGCAGAGGTTCCCGAGATCGGGGAGCCCCCCCAATGCTAAGCACCATTTCCCGATCTAGTTGAGGCTGGATCTTATGCTATCATGTAGGTGGGCCTCGTGGCAGTTCCGCGGGCACGTCACTTGGATACCTGCGCCGGGTGTGATGCATATACCCCCGGACATCGATCAACAGCCCGCAGTATAACGGGATAAGCACATATTAGGGCGGAGTAAGTCTTACCGTGCGCTCAGCTGATTCCCATGTTCGCTCGATACCCAGGGGGTCAGTGTATGTTGTCTTGATCATTCGAGCCCAGCGGGCTTCATTAGGGTCCTGTTTGGTAAAACGTGTCAGTCATGCACCGTCGCGGTTTTGGTCCCAACTCTATTTTACACGTAGTTGACTGGGAGTCTATTGCCGAATAGACCCTCGGGGAGATTGGAGTAACTTACCAATGGTCCCCGCGAGATGAGTTTCGACTTGGCCTGCGTGCGAGCTGACATGGTACCGGGTTGACAGGGATTCAGATTGGAGAAGTGGAAACAAGCAGAGCTTCGATAATGGTGTACGAGTTATTCGTCCAATAGAGGACTAGACTGATATTGCTAGATCGTCAACCAATCCAAACGAGGGCAAATGGGGACCTCGGGAGGGGATGATGGCGGGGTGATGGCGGGGTTGGCCCTTATCTTATCGGTCTCATATTGATGGATGTCTTCGATGTTAGTATTCGTTCTTAAGATGAAAAAGAATGGTACATGTATACCCTACGAGATATAAAGTAAAAGCTAGAACCGAATCATGACAAGGTATTGTTAAATGGTATCATTGCGCATCGAAACCTGTCTATGCAAAGACGGAAGATACTGAATAGTAATGCACCAGGCAAAGAAGAAAGTAGCAATGACTGGACACAGTTCAGTCTCGAGTAAGACTTCTCACTGTTGTGTCAAAAGAAATGGAAACATCTTTTGCTAACAGAAAGTGTCAAGAGAAATCAAGAGTCCACGCTACACGGAGTAGCGTAAAACCAAAAAAAAAAAAAAGAGAATAGAAGAAAAGGCTCCATAACGACCTTACGCTCGCTATCATAACATCGTGGGTGTACAAGCGTCATCAGCCAGAGTGCGTTTAAAGGCTCGACTGAACATCAACGGAGACGTCATTCTCGATATCCTTCAGACGATCTTCAAACTCAGACCAATGGTACATGACGGTCTTTGCGCCAAGATCAGTCAGGGCCGCGGCCATCTCCTTCTGTGTCTCTTCACCATTGTAGCTGCCAACGTAAGCGATAACAGGGATACCTGCACGAACCGCCGAAAGAGCACCAGACTTGCTGTCCTCGATGGCAACGGTCTCGGAAGCAGTCTTGCCGACCTTCTCGAGAGCATACAGGTAGATAGCGGGGTCGGGCTTGGAGGTAGGCTTTGGTAGAGAGCTGGCAGCGCTGAAGACCTTGTCCTCGTCGAAGTACTTGTCCTGACCGACCTTTCTGATAGAAGCGAGAACCCGGCGCAAAGCGGAAGAGGAGACAACGGCAAGACCGTACTTCTTCGCCGCATAAACCTTCTCCAACTCCTCGCTGGCACCAATACAGGGCCTAGCCTTGGCGTTCAACTTGGCAATGACCTTGTCCTCTTCCTTCGTGACATATTCTTCCAACTTCTCCGCATCGATCTCGAAGTCGTACTTCTTCTGCAGGGAGACCATCATGCCGCGGAAGTTCTGACCGACAAAGTCTTTGATGAGCTGGTCGCCGGTGTAACGGTCAGGGAAGTTGTTCGCCTCCAGAATCTCATTGGCCAGGTCGGCGCAAGCCTCGAAGGCCAGCTCCTCTGAGAGGACCAGAGTGTTGTCGCAATCGAAGAAAATTTCGGTGATCTGCATGCAGTCCAGGTTAGTGTCGGTGGGTTTCTTATTGGAGACACCGCGATCCTCGCACCTTAGTCATGATGAAGATACGGAGAGTAGATCCGGGGTGTTTGTTTATTGGGGGGAATACGGGTAGAAGTGCAATATATGAAGAGTATTTGATCTAGTATGATCTAGGAGAGAGGATGTAGGTCAAAATGAAGAGAAGAGGAATGTCTGGGCAAAACAAGGAAATAGGCTATTGGAGTATTTAAGTCAAGGCAAGAGCCGACCCCAAAGGAAATGACGCCGCGATCACAATCTCCAAGGGGAAACCGGGCCAGAGCGGGAGGGGCTGGTCACTGACGTGGGGCAGGAAGTACCAAATACCTCAAATTGGCCTTGTTTTATTGTGTAAAAGCAGGTATTCAGTACCTCAAATCTGGGGAGACGGCCAGGTATTCAGCCAATAAAAAAGCACAGACCTATAAAACTAGTCTGGTTACAGCCTAGTGTCCTTTTTCTACTCCGGGCAGGTGCGATGGTTTCACCTCGCAGTTTCTCGCATTTTCTCGCATTTTCTTTCTTTTCTTCTCACCGGCTTATTCTCTTCGATGTTTTCTCTTCGATATTTGAAATTGGTCTTGATACAATCCCGTGACATTATTTCATTCTTGGATACTCTACTCAAGTGACATATGCAAGTAACCTTCTCACCTGATGTTTATAGTGTACAAGATTCTAGACTGTAAATAGGCCATTTAATTGGACCGCATTAGATACGATTATACATCAGCCTACTAGGCCCAAGCTCATGCACGGTCATGCCTCCGTCTTCTCACTGTCTCCCCACTATCCTCCGAGGGGAGACTGAACTCCAATTCGCAAAGAAACCCGGGGGACGGAATGATTGAGAACCATACATCATACACAAGCATGTAGGCCCGATGTTCCGCTCGTTGGTCCATCTTCCCGTGTCATCTCAAATAACTGGCGCGGTCAGATCATATCGAGTACGGAGTATGCACTTGGACGTTCAGAGCATGCTTGGCGGGGACTAAGAGAGGAACCCGACGTTAACATTACCTCGGTACAGAGTACATATAGTAGTACTATTTCAGTTCCGGTGAGCGATGAGCGATTTGACTGCTTTATACCTCACTCTATTATCGCCATGGTCAAGGGGTTAGTCTATCATTATCTCGGTGCTAAGGGGAGTTGTGCCCAACCTTACAAGCATACCTCATACTATCATTTCTCGGAGCGCGACAGTCCGGAAGCTAGCGTTGTAGATTCTCTATTAATTTTATCCAGCAATCATTTCATCCCATTCTCCAGACAGATTTACACAACCAGGAACAACCAGGAACCCTGTAGCACGACTGTATACATCGTACAAACTCGGGTCCACCTCTTCCATACAATCACCATGATTGGCCAGACCCAAATCCCAAACTTGCCAATTCCACAACGGCCTTCCTTCACATTCGACCCGAAGACCAAAAATAAAAAACCGCAACGTAACCCGTCGTCAAATCAAAAGCAATTTACCCAGCACGACTCAACGGATCTCGGGCCAAATCGCTATTTTGCACTGCCCCCAACCCCGAAACGGCTTCTAGTACAACCCCGGAGTACGACCTGATACCAATTTGAATTCGAAATATACTTGGCACTAACAGCTCTAGCCAAAAGAAGGCGAACATGGGGTCTTCCGATACTTTCCCAACCCTGGAATCCCTTCATTTCCCGTCAGCGCAGCTGTCAATCTCCCAGACACTTTCGTCTCTACGTCGATCGGCGCTGTCTGTCGCCAATCGGCTCCAGTCTATTGAGACCGATGCCACCTTTGCGCAAGAGGTCGCTGACCACTATGGCCTACCTCTAGTTGCTAATGAGCGCTGCGGAAGCTGGCATATCCCGCCTACGGCCAAGGCCGGCAGTGCTTATTTCAAAAGCACCGATGGCCACACCGGTCAGTGGGATTTTAGCTTTCGACGGTTGAACTTGCAGTTGCTCCCGCTAGCCAGGGATCATGGGGGGTTAGTCTAACTTCCTTTTCACTGTCTTCCATTACTTATGGATTTACATCTGTGTTGGAGTGTCTTTGGTTGGCCTTCATTGGCCCAAGTGTAAACCATGGCAACAACTCCATCACTGCATGATCCTCCCAAGAGCCCACAAAAAGAACGCAAGAAAGCTGACTATATTTTCTTCGATGCTGTAGCTGTGTAATTGTGGACTCAACTCGCCGAGGAAAACGTATGTGCCACCTATACCTGCACCATTCCCAACTAGAGAATTATCCCGCTCCCCTTACCCAGATGGTCACTATGCATATCATGGCTACAGCCAAGCCTCGAGCCCTCTATTAACCCGCCGCTAGTGATGCCAGACGCATTATCAAAAACCGTCCCAATCTGGAGCGCCGTTCTAAACAGAGCCCTGTTCCCATCCGCAACTGAATACCACCCAGTCCGCCTCCCACCCGATTACCTGGGCGCATCAGAGGAAGCACAAATCGAGAATCGAATCGAAGGATTCGTGCATTCCCTAAAGGTACGCATGTGTGACATTAACAAACCAATGCACCAAACCCCCCTCCTTATCTAAGCAAAAGTAGCTGATAATTGATGACCACCAGAGCCTGAAACTCGATCTGGACAATCTGCGCGAGCAACTCGGCAAACCCATCCAGATTGCCTGGGCCAATAGGACATATTTTCACCCGGAAGATTTGCAGACAAGCGATGACTACAATCTACTCGTACTATGCTCCGCTTCCAGGCGCGTGCATGGCGCCGAAATGTCCGAGGGTGGATACATCCAAGGCGCGGGCGATGATAGCGAGGCGTGGGCGCATGGACTGACGCCGCCAGTGTTTTGGGCCAACCAGGCTATTTTGAAGAGTACACCCGAAGACGAATTGCCGGAGCTTATCGATCGGCTGGTGGCTGAACATAAGCTGCTGGATGTGGCCCAGGACGCAACACTGATTTCCCCCACGCGCAATTTGTACATTGGCTCGGGAACGGGGGTTGATGCTGGAGGTCGGTATGATCTTGTCATTGACTGCAATGGGAGTGCTGCAGCCGTGGAG
This sequence comes from Penicillium sp. BW_162_3FA, assembly GCA_008931945.1. Taxonomy (NCBI): domain Eukaryota; kingdom Fungi; phylum Ascomycota; class Eurotiomycetes; order Eurotiales; family Aspergillaceae; genus Penicillium; species Penicillium sp. BW_162_3FA. The sequence goes on from MUGJ01000063.1 coordinate 160,915, forward strand.
GGAAATGCGAAGCGGCTCAATTTGGGCTGTGATTCTGGGAAACTGGGAAGTCGGGATCTACGGAAATGTCTGGAGAAGGTGCGTGAGTTTATTGGCGCTCGTCTTGGGGCGGATTCGTCGCTGTCGGTGCTGGTTACTTGTGAGAATGGGAAGGATCTTTCGGCAGGGACGCTGCTTGCGATCGTTTGTCTGTTTTATAACGACGAGGGTATGTATGCAATTCCCCAGGTGGGCTGGGTGGTGGATTCAAACGCTATGTGAAAGAGGGGGAAAATAACTAATTGTTTTTCACAGGCGGCTTCGATGCCTCACTTAGCAAGCGTGTGATCAGCAAGCAGTTCATTCGACAGCGTCTAGCCTGGCTCGTGTCGTCGAAACATGACGTGAACCCGTCTCGCGCCACGCTTCAATCTGTCAATGCTTTCCTGATGCAGCCGCCGGATTATTGACCTCGAGCAATGTGATTACATTGCATCGCCTGGTCGGGCCTGATTGGTTTCGAATCGCCTGGGTCATTAAGAACATGCTCCAGAGATCGCTCATTCGTTGTCCACGGCCTCCACGATAGCGCCGGCACTGCCCTGGTCTAACGAATCCAACACAGCCATATCCTGCACACTGATATCGAAGCTGAAAACATCCGCGTTGGCCACGATTCGTTCAGGGTTGTCGGTCTTGGGAAGAGGCACCCAGCCCTTCTGCAGCGCATAGCGGATCAAGACCTGCTGAGTGGACTTGCCGTATTTCTTTGCGACTTCCACTAGTGTTGGGTCGTTGGCTTTATAGTTTCGCACGATGGGCGAGTATGCCTCGACAATAATGCCGTTCTTTTGGCAGTATTCGTTGATGACGCGCTGCTGGCACCACGGGTGGAGCTGCAAAGATAGAATGTCAGTGATCACGATCAAACCAAATAGCTACCCATGTAGATATAAGAGTAATACTAAAAGCAAAAGCACCAACCTCAATTTGATTAACATGAGGCGGGAACACTTGCGCATATGAGCGCATTTCCTCGATGTGTCCCACACCGAAATTGCTAACACCGATACTCTTCGTCTTGCCCTCCGCGTACAGCTTCTCAAGCGCCTGCCACAAAAGCTTCCGCCCAGCAGAGCCTGAGCTGGAGGAGTGAATCAAGAACAAGTCGACATATCCATCTGCGCCGCCGATCTTGTGCACAGAAGCCAGCAATTTATCGTAGGTAGCCTCGACCGAGGCTGCGGGGCTAAGGATCTTGGTCGTGACAAAGATCTGATCTCTGGGAATGCTAGTGGTGCGCAGTGCCTCACCAACTTCTGCCTCGTTGGCATAGAATTGTGCTGTGTCGATGTGTCGGTAGCCTGCGTCCAATGCCTTCAGGCAGGACTGCACGCACTGGTTGGTGGGGGAGCGGTAGACGCCGAAGCCGAGGCGCGGGATGCGGACACTCGAATTTGGGAGGGGGAGAAGGTCGGTGATCTTGAAGGAGGCGGACATCTTGGAGTGATTGAGGGGCATTGCTGTTTGCGAAAAGAAAAAAGTCGAGTTGGAGTTCTAAGTCCTGTCAAAAGAATAATCTCCTAGCCCCGCTTTGCGAAAATGAGGTCATTCTCGATGACTAAACTCAAAACACCACCGCGGCTTTGCGGCATCACTCTTTCTCCAGGGCTACCTAGGTACAATAGTCTCTACGCGCAGTTAATCGAGTCAAATTGAATTTCAGTCTACTTGTCTTCCTGTTTAAGAATCTCTAATCTCGTCCCTATTTTACAAAAGTTTACCATTGTAAAAACTTGTTCCTGCATTGTACCTTGGCCACCAAAGAATTGCGTGATACCATTTGATTGGGCTTACAATTGGTTTTATAATGCTACCTATGGCGCCATCGAAGAACATTGCGGGGATGGCTCCGAGTTTATTAATGTACTTTGTCGAGTGTGTTTGAAAAGGTCAGATCAACAGTAGGTGGTTATGATTTTTGGTCAATTATGGTAGACATACCTCTGCACTTATATAGCTCCCCATGAGAAGTCCGCGCAAAACTTCTATACCGATAATAGCTTGTCTTTACAAAGGTTCCAAACACGCTGCCGGAGTAGAACTCCCTGAGAGGAATTGACAGGAAGCTTTTCGTCAGCTCTTATCGCCAAACAGAGAGTAAAAGTATGTATGGATGTATGTTGTACGGGATTTTCTGATGCCTACATGGGGTAATTTCTCTTTTCAAATATGTTCCCTTGTACTTTCCCCTTCCTATTGGGTGACTTACTTGGGGATGTTGTTTGGCCGTTTATGGATGATGGGAAAAGAAATGGAAGGCGAGGCTGTGATGACTATATATTTTAAACAAAAGCTATCCATACAAGATTCATATTCAAGCTTACATTTACATGTCACCGAGGCTGAACTTCAGAGCAGCCCTGGAGATATCAATGATCACATAAGACATAAGACATTACCTAGGTACCTAGGACTGGGTCACACCTAGGCGGATATCATTCAGATGCTTGAATATCTTGGTGACTTTGTCAGGTTGTGAGAGATCAACCAAGGACCACTTCGCGCCCCGCATGATCTTCAACAATACCCATAGACCCACGAAAACAATGACCTGGTTCAATAAATTGTTGTTAGTACATATAAACTGAATTTTATCACGATGCACAATACTCGCTTACCGTCAGGTACGATGCTAAAAATGGTAAAAGATGGAACCCATTCCACAATGCAGCCCCGTTTGCGACCAATGAGACAAAGATACAGCCCAACAAGGATAGATATGCTGTCAGTGGCTGTCTATGACTGCGGTATGGATACTCATCATCCTCCTCGCTCCAGCGCTGGACGTGGGGGACTTTTTCGCGTTTGAGATAATGACGATGTTGATAAATACTAGGGGAAAGAATTCTCGTTAATATTGCGAATATCCAACAGCTGAATCGCCAGACGAACCAATGGTAGAAGCGAATAAACGCCAGACACTCGCACGCCCAGACGATTAAAACCGCAGAGTATGCCATTTGGCTCAATACCTCCACAAACTATTCGCTTTTATTAGCTCTGAATTCGAAGCGAGAGGGGGGAATTAAGCCATGTTCTTACCATATCCACGGAGGCTCGGGTTCCCTTCAAGGTTGACTCAGTTGTTTTTTCAGAGGATTGGGTTTGGTCAGTTGCGCGGATCAGTTGCAGAAATGGCACCCACCAGAATGCAACCGCGGAGAATATCATAGCTCGCAGAGGGACCTGTCGTCTATCCGTTTTGCCAAACCACGCAAGGACATACAGATACCACCGTTGGCCTTCGCCTACATCCAGACGACTTGTCAAACCAAACAAGGTTCGAGAGGCGACATATAGATTGGTAGCAGCACAAGAGAGGCACGTGAACACGAGGAATGCATTGAACACGTCTGCCAAGTGCGGAATATTGGAAATTTTGGCAATTGCAACGAATGCAGCACTGTTTGAAGGTCCGGTGCAGCCGGCCTCCACATCCAGTGAAAGCCAACTGAGCCGGGGGAGAGCGCAACTAGCCCGCTCTATATCAAATGTTGCGACCAACCCACTGATAGTATAGCCGATCATTGCAAGTACAGGAATGAATCTAGCGGAAAACTTGAATGATTTCCCGATATGGGCGTCATTAGACCGGATTTTCGACGTTTCGCCTACGGGCTGTGGCCATTTTGCCTCCAGGGCAGAGGCAGCAACAACTTCAACTCCGGTGTAGGCAAAGGTTGCTATCGAAATGCTCATGCTGATATGCCAATTAGTAATTTGAGCAGAGAGAAACCTTAGACACATGTCATGACTCACAGTAAAGCAGTGCCCCAGTTATTGGCCGCTCGTGTATCAAATTCGGTAGGCGAAGCCCAATCTGATGGTATTAGTACTTCAATATGGTAAGTAATGTATGGGATGGTAACCATTGCTTACACTTGGTGCCCAAGGGGCGATTATCTGGGCCAGCTGCTCATCGTTAGCACCTATTCTCAAAAAACCACACACGCCCAATAAAATATGTTTGTGAAACACTTTACTAACCTCCAAGGTTGATTGCAATCAGTGTCACGATGATAACACCAAGAAATAGTATTTTGATACTGCCTGTTGCCACTTCCAACCAACCATAGATCTGAATAACTACTCGTCAGCTGACATGTTCTCGGTCCCCAAGTCGCAAGCATTTGCATTGGTGAACAATGAGGGGTGAAGCGTACCTCAATTTTTATGGCGTTGATGATAACGAGCACCAGTGGGATCCCAAAATATATAATGCAGCCCTGTATAACTGGACTATCATTGAAGTAATCCCAAAACGTGAACTCTGCAGCGGAGGTTGCCACCAGTGTGGAGAAAGACATCGAATAGACAAACCTTTGATAGTTGTCAGCGTTTCCCCGTAAATCCTAGATTCCACCGATCCTTTGGGTGAAATTTGGTGTCTTTGGGAGGGGGAGGGTGCAATTTACCAATATGTAACACCGACCGCGATCCCTAGTTCTTCGTCGACAAACTGGCTAACATATACTGACAATGCACCAGGTATTGGCCAAATGCAGAGCATTTCAGTGATACATTGCATGACACCCCATGTTAGCACTCCGATGAAGAGAAAAGATAGAACCACCGCCAACGGTCCACCAAGTTCAAGAATCTGACCCCCACGCCAGTACAGGCCTGTACCGAGAGTTGCATTGACTGTGATCATCTATTTATGTTAGCCTTCCAGATTTCGAGGTACCAAATATGACCAACGTTGCCTATTGCAGTCTATAATGCAGGAAGGCCCCCTCTTCAGTTCGGAATTTCGGAGATCTTCACATACAAATAGATGAATGCCTCTCAGGGCTCTACTGACAGTCCGTTCCTGGCCAAGCGTGACAACAAGGCGTACATCTGGGAGCTTGGTGAGAGGCGCGGTGTCATCCGGGTTCGTGGAAACAAATGATGGTGAGCTTATTAAGCTCGGAGAATCATTTGGCGGATGAAGAGAAGAATTCTGAGATTGTGGGTGAGGACTTCCAGCTGGGATTTGTTCTACCATTCGTGTGGGCAAAATACCAGAGAGCCAGGGCCGTGCCCATTCTGCCAGTTCTAGGAACTGTGGCTCTGCCGGCTGCGACATGATGCAACAAAGCGTATAAATATCCTATCCAGGATCACCACACGTCGCAATGTTCAAAGCAAGTGAAAGGGCAAGTTCTTTGATAAAGTATATAAGATTGAGCCGCATTTTAAGCATAATGGAGTTAACTCCCATAAACAAACTTTGGATATCGAAAGCTTCACCCCCTTTACTCCGTAGTTGCCTTCAAGGTCGAGGATCGCATGCAACCAGTTTGAACCCGGGTGGTGCTGATGCATGAAATCCCGGTCATATCACAAAGCGGAGATGATACCTCCATGTGGGATAGTCCCGCATTATCTTGAGACAACTCTCGAATCAGCGATACCTGATAGCCCGCGCAAAATTGCAACGGATAAGCAAGGCAAAGATCGGCTTGTCGACGTGGCAGTGCAATCACGCGGGTTTCAGCCGCAGCCTAGGGTTTATCAGGTCCCCCGTGTTTGGTCTGGAGGAAACGCAACTCGCAAAATAAAATAAAATTAGTTGGAAGAATTATGCCTGGAAATCTCCAAACCACGAGTTGCCGCTACTTGCGGAGAGACAGTCTTCAGGATTTGCTTGAGCGATTGTTTCCCGGACAAACAGACTTCGGTATTATGGTAACTCGCCTGAAACTCGTCCATCTGGGGCAAGGCTGACTCGCACGTTCTAGCTTCTAGAAGACCAATGGATCTTCACTGCCCCCAGAATAGTGGATCCTGTAAGTTGCGATCTATTGCCCGTCCCGAATGAAGTCTGTCGCTGACACCTCTTGTCTGACAAGGCTGAGCTTGAGTGAGAGATGTTCGGTCTCGATGTCGAATAAGAAAGCTGACATGGAAGTAGTTCGGTTCAGGACGATTAGCCTAAGGCTTGTGGTGTGGCAGGGTCAGAGGCACACCGAGTAGGGGCGCAGCGGAAGGCACATCACGCAAAGTGGGTGCAGGGGAGTGGCGGTTCAATAAATCCACCCCCAGTACTCCGTAGATCTGATATAATACTCGAGATCCTAAATCCCATCAACCCCACTCTTGTCGTTCTCTCTGAAAGCTACACATAATGACTTCGTTTGATAATTACTGCCTAGAACACCCGGCTGAACCCGTACAGGTCTTTGAAATTGGACAGGATACGACATCATTCCCCACAAAAGCTTCATATCAACGATCAGACCTTCGCACGGTAGAGGATACAGAATCTTTTCTGCGAAACAACCAGAATAATCCTTACAAATGTCGCCTTGTGTATGTTAAATCAATAACACCCCTTTCTTCTGCTAACAATTGATAGGTCAATATGTCAACGCACTGCCCGCCGACAATTGCAGATCACTAAACCGATGCTTGACCTCCTTGTTGCGGGACACGGGATCGGTCCATCATTCTGGGGGGTGCCATCCTGCTTTTATCGGCGCACCGATGACTTTGAGGTGGTATTTTGCCTTCCATTTACAGAATCCTGCTCTGGCTCCGTGATTGGTATATGCCTTTACCTCGGTGGACATCAATCATTTACTAAAGTGAAGAAACAGAACTATCTTACACTCTAAGATACCCCGAGTACAAGCCACAAGGGAACACATGGGTTATTCGTCAGACTGGAATCTACCATCGATACGACAAAACTACATCCCAAAGTCTTTTCGTACTGTTCAATCCCACGCCACAATCCAAAGCGCATTCAGATGCTGAGAATTTACTACGCAATCTTTGTCCCGAAGTGGAATCTGATCCTTTTTGGTTACACCGGGTCTTGTTCGCCACATACTTCCCTACATGGAGGAAATATATCGCCGTACAAGAACACCGATTTCTACCACTTGCACGCAGTGCGATCGCCAACTTGATTGGTGGGGAGTTGGGTCTAGGCTACGATAGCCTCAGAACATTGACCGGCTTGCAGACTCAATTCCTCGAAGTTTCAACCATCTTAGCATCAGCGACAGACCTGCTTGACGACCTTTGTACCCTTATTAGCTCCGGGTCAGTGACCTCAACAAATCACGCCGGGGTTCACTTTTATAAAAATCAGCGTCGAGAGTGCATTGCAAATTCTCATAATGCTTCGCATTTGCAAGAGCGGGCACAGATTGTCTCAAAGCTACTGGCCGACACTTTGTTGTTTAGGGATCAGGCCCTGGCAAAGGAGCAAAATTCGAACATGCTAAAGCTGAACAAGTCAGCAGTATTTATCACCACTTTGACGTTGGTATACCTTCCGTCATCATTCTTGGCTGTCAGTATCCCTCCTCTGATTTTCAACACATTACAACTACCAGACCCCGACTAACATTCTCTCACAACAGACTATATTTGGTATGAATTTCTTCGATATGGATCAAGCCAACAATCGTATTGTTGGTACGCCTATGATATGGATATTCTTTGTATCATCTATTGCCCTGACGGGAGTCACGTTCCTTTTATACTACTGGTTATTGAGCCGCGATGGTGCAGCGCTCCGTGGGCTTGCACCCAAAATACGAAGTAGCCCAACTTGGACTATCGAAGGGGTGAGAAGGCGATTTACGGGTGGCTCCAATGCCGGTATTGAGTTGCAGGATTGTTCGGCTTGAGAAACAAGCTTTAATAATTGAAGCCCTTAGATTGGCAGTTATATAGAACTTTTATGGATATGGCCCAGTAACCCCCGTTCTGAACACGACGTCGAGATACATGCATAGGGAGAAACGGAGAAAATGTACATTGTGTATGGGAGTAGTAAAGAAAATACCGAAAAAGGATAGAATTGTGAACAAGAAAAGTCTATGCTGCCGCTGAACCTGATATTGACTTGTACGGGCGACTAAGTATGCCATCGGAACTTAACTTTCTTATTGGATACTGTATCACCGCCCGTTTCACCGCTACCTCGAAGCCTGTACTCCGTATACTAATTCCAATTCCAATTCCAATTTCTATTTTATTTCTATACCTTATTTTGCTGCTTTCTTATTGCTGGTTTTTGGGCTAGGGTACGGGTGGTATTTTTGAAAAAGAAAAATAAGAATAAACTGCATAGGTGGTTTAATACTACAAGGTTACTACTATAGAGTATGTAATTCCAAAATCACTTTAATTATGGAGTATAAAAATCAATTCTATTATAAAGTATCAAAGGTTATATATAGAAAAGTCTTTTTTATTGCCTTCGTATATACCTAAAAAGAGCATCCAAAAGACCACTAAAAAGACCACTAAAAAGAAAGATATCCCAAGGCCGTATAAGCGGCCGACTATTCTTGTATACTTGTAAATTATCGATTAAATGGTAGGTAAGTTGACTCTATACCCTGCAAATGACGGTGGGTGACTAGATACTGCTGGCAATATTATCCAATGAGGGAGTTAAGTTTCAATGGCATACTTAGTCGCCCGTAGACTTGGACACAGTGATTTTGTATATGCGACATTGACTTGCACCCCTCAAAGCGGCAAGAATAACAACACTCTCTTCTTCACTGTGGACAACTCTCTCGGCGAACTCGTCGCTGTATGTCAGGCCTGGGAGTTCAGCGAGCTCCGTCACAGAAATCCTTGTTTCCTCAGGTGTTGGTACGGCAATCTCCAATAAAAGCATCGTGTTATGGGCCGCGCGCCTCCCTACCGCGAATATTTTCTCGTCATTTTCACCCATCATCAGCTTAAGTACCCGGTAATTCTTGATGTCGACTTTTACAGCACTCGTATCCCCTTGTTCGAGACTTCGGATGTGCAACTGCTTTTCTCGCGTGACAAGTACACAAACATGGGGCTTTTGGAGAAATGGTGTGAAGGTGGTAAAAAGACCAACAGTGCTGCTAGTGTCAAGGCCCTATATGGGAGAGATTAGATAAATAGGAAATTTTCAAGTTGAAAATTGAAGCCGAAGACTTACTTGTGGCTCGATAATGAGCTGGCATAGCTGGTTAGATCGAAAGGACACATGAATGACGGGGATTTCGTGCTTGTGGTTCGAACCACTTCGCTGTGGTCGAAAAACCATGTATAGGTCGTCATCTGTTGCGAATGATAACTGAACAATGTCTGCCGCCGGCCAAGCAAGTTTATACCTCGGCTTCCACTCATGCGGAGAATTGAGGTGGCCAAAATATAAGGACCCTGAATTCTGGTCTTCATCTTCGTTGCTGACAATGCATGCCACTCTCTGACTTCCAGGCGCGAGAGCCACCTTTTTAATCTCAGGCAGTGTTGGTAGAGAGACTCGAACCGAAGGTCTGAGATTGGTGTCCATATTTGATAGTTTGAAGATATAACACTTGCGTTTGAAACCCATTAGACGAGAATAAAAGCAAAGGTAAGCGAGAATGAATAATCTTACTTGGACTGTGCCTCCCGAGGTAGAAGCTATCAAATTTCTTTTCGTCAGACTGATACTCTTCCAGCGACACCCTGGTGTCGGGATCGGATATTTTGCAGCTGGGCGTACACCACTAACCCCCTCTTGTTCTAGAGATTGCGAAGTGTAAAGAAAAATTTTGATGTCAGTCCAAAACGCGATAACAGTTCCATCTGGGGAGATCTCGCAGCCTTTGAAGGGCTCAGAGGTACTCAGATCCCAATGCTCAACGCGTCTGTCAGTGGCGGGATCTTGCCTCTCACGCTTTAAAACATCAATGTGCATTCTCTGTAGCAGCCCGGCTAGACCGGGCTCTTCCTCTGACAAACGCAGACCCGCCTCATTTCCCAACTTCCCGTACTTCCGAAATGTTTGAAGCAATTTATCTTCCAATTGCTGAGCATTGCATCTCTTCGATTGTTCTGGCTGAAGAACCGCATCCACTAGATAATCTAGCATTGATTTCACCGCTTCCCCTTCCTTGGGGCTCCTCTGTCTCGCTTTCTTTATCAGTTTGTCATGCCATAGTGTGACCGCCGGATTGATTTTTGGTCGACCGAACAGTGGATTTGTGACGAAGAAGCGATCATAGCCATCCGCGCTGCGATGACTTGCTCTTCTCATTGCATATTCTTCCACGCCAGAGCTGCCCTCCTCTAAGTATGTGAAAACAACACTGAGGACACATCCTAAAGACCAGATGTCGCTCTTTTCTCTCATAGTTCTCTGTTTCGAAAGGGTCTCGGGCCCAAGATAAGTGCCGTCTCCGCGTCTGTTGTAGGCCGCCGAAGTAGATGCATCCCTAGACTGTTGTGACCTGGCAAACCACCCGCCGAAGTCTTTCTCCTTCTCCTTTCCGTGAGATCTCAATTTGAGGCTAGACATGCCGAAGTCGCTAATCTTCCAAACGGTTTCCTGGCTGCCCCCAACATTTTCGAGAAACACCAAAATGTTCTTCGGCTTGATGTCCATATGGTAACAGACCATCATGTCCCCCTCGGCAGTCCTCATGCCACTATGAAGAAATTCCAGCCCACGTGCTAGTCCTCGAGCTGCATTGATTATCTGTGTCTTCTCCATAGTGGTATGGGGTCTGGCTCGATGGTCTTCCCTCATGTAGGCGTTCAAATCGCACTCGGCGAGAGGCATAAAGATGCTGTAACTATTTGTCGAGCCAATGACGAGGCTACCGTAAATATCCACGATATTTGGACAGGTGCGATCACAGGCAAGGATTTGCTTCAAAGTATCCTTTTCCATGTGCTTCGTGGGTTGGTAATCTTTGCGCGCCATTTCCTTTGGCCGTTCATTTCTTCCTCCAAGGACCGGGTCGAAAAAATGCCCCTTTGCAATCTTCACTTGGTATACAGCGCCTTGTGCTCCGTCCCCCCGAAACTTCTGCTCTAGGTAGGGTAAACACTGTCGGTCCGGGCTCTGAATCAGAACTTCTGTTTTTTTGCAAATCACAATAGGGCAGAAGCATGCTTGTTGTGTCAGGAATTCATCGGGGGTGACCTGTTCGCCAAAAATCTCCGTGAGCGTCTCACGTTCCGCCGGCAGAGAGCAAATACCGGGTGGCCAGGCCCTTTCGGCTAACAGTTTGGTGGTGAATGCTCGAGCGGCTTCGATGCTTCGGGATGCGAAAATGAGAATAGCGAGGAAATTGTGAAGCTTCCGTTCCCCCATTTTGCAACTCAAGTTGTTTTCGTCAAAATCAAAGTCAAGATCATCATAACCGGTAGTTGGTATATCGCCCAATTGAAGACTCCGAAAAAAGCGTCGCAAAACTTCTGGCTGTAGCACTTCTTCCGCAGTGCCATGAGGAACAAATCGGCCTCCCTCATGGCTTTTTTCCATCCTTTCCATGATTTTCACATATATCTCATCGCGTAGTTCATTGTATTGAGTGGATGCCATGTTGGAGTTCACGTTCTGGTTCACTGGGCGAAATGAGGCTGTTTTGAGGTTAGACATCTGAATCAACCATAGAAAAATTGTAGGATGAAATCTAACACTAGTTACCTTGAAGGTATGGAGTACGGGGTAGTAGCCTGGGATTATTGATACCTCGGTATGGTCTAATTTGGAGGTAACCTTGGAATATTACCTATACCCTGCATAATCTTGCGGCTGACCTCGGCTTGTTCAGCTGAAAAGCACTACAGATAAGACTAAAAAGCAAATATAGTTGGCCAAATATAGGCCACGCCATTTTACCCCTGAAATATTCCCCATCCATTTCTAGCCTATTATCCTCTATTTCATGTGCTAATAACCGGGCAATGCTAGAGGTCAAATAGTTGACCGTAGGTTTTTCTTTCCAGCGCCCAGAAAACCATGAAATTATTGCCTGTAATGCTGATTACTGGGTATGTACATAGTATGTAGGCTAGAAGATCTCCATGGGAGCCCGAAAACCCGGGCTTTGCGCCACCGGGGCTTTGTCCTTCAGAAATATTTACTCCGTACAACTGTCCGAACTGGAGGCTCGTGGACCATATCATCATCCACCGTAATATGCAAGCCACTTTCGCTGACATGCATAATGTGATTCTAGACATTTGCGTCATTCTGTCAACCCACTCCTCGTTCCCGATCTAAGAATTATCCATTCCTTTTGGGAATTTGATGACATGCCTCAACACCTAGGAAAGCCTTACCCCATGTGGCATTATGATACATGCCCAGGTAGGCTCATCTCTTGTCTCTCGTCATTATCCTGCCATCCTTCTTGCCGTCTTTCGGGAAGGTGCCACGTCCCCCCCCCCCCCCCCCCCC
>MUGJ01000632.1:10017-22478 GCA_008931945.1 Penicillium sp. BW_162_3FA
GATTTTCCTAAACGGGCGATATGAGTAGAGATCAGCGTTCAGCCCCTTTATGCACGTTAAAGTGCCTCAAGCCCCCACTAGAAAACGGCCAGCAGTTGACCGACCGGTAATTACTATTTTGCGACTATAAGAAAACAATTTTGGGATCCGAGATACGGTCTGCGATTCCAAGAGCTCCAATTAACCCCGGACTGACGACTTCAAACGTTTACTTAGTCTTGATTGTAATATTTTAAAGCCCCAAAGAAAAAATGCAGCATTTACTGATAACAATTCCACCCCGTCACGGTACTTCGACCGTATTAAATAACTATACACTTCTTCATTTAATTTGTGGGTAGCGATGTATATTCAGAGACCAGGGTCCTCCCAGATGCAATATCCTTGAATAGATCGTTTTGTTTCAGGAGGTCATATACATACAATTTTTTTGGCAATTGCAAAAAGTTCTAGTTTGATTTTAAACCTAATCTGTCAATGAAATAGATAATATGGATCGGGCAGACACAATACCACGTGTGATGCGGCGTGCGTATGGGGTCCATGTAAATATGGAAATGACAATTCACCTGGACCTCTAGTATTTCTAAACACGACAAGCAGGATATATATGCTTCTATTCTCACGAGATGATTGCATTCCATGTGTCGCAAGTCATTTTCTAGTTTATGAGTTAAACTATCCTAGTACTCACAAGATGGAGGCATACCTATCTGCAGCAATTACTTATCTCATGGTCTTGAAATCAGAAGTGAGCTTTCTTTCCCACGCAAGGAATTTACTAACCATTTAATCAGCCATGGAACATCTTGCACATCCGGCCGCGAGATGACCAAGATGACCAATTACTGGAAATAGGAGCAACGGGATGGAAGCTAGAAATCTCCCTCGACGAGATGAAAAGTTCGATATCTGGGTGCGCATTTCTGCTTGACCATGGAGGATATTTTTGGTGCATAATCCGTCACACCCTGCAGCATTGGAGGAACCCGGAGTGGAGGCCTCTATCCGGAGCCGACGGCTTGCGAGTTGGCAGTAAAACCCAAAAAGGAACACTGCATCTATGCCCTGTCTTTTACGGGAATACTTCCGCTTTGGTTACATTCTCAATGCTGGAAATGACGACACCTGGTCGGATAATGATTTGGCTGGCGGAGAACCAGGCGACCCGATACACGCTCCAACTCAAGGCCAAACTACTCCTTCAAATCATCAAGGCGGGTTTGATCGGAAATTGGAAGCTTTTTCGACGTTTGGTCCTCGACTTCGCCATTTGTGGGCAACGGGTCATGTTGGTTGTGATTGTCATAACCATGAGGCTGGTAAACACCATGTGTGAACGAAGCTTCGCAAACTCCTTCGAGCCTCTCGAGTGATTGCATTCTTTTGTTTCATATCTAGGTCACAATTTGTGCTTTTTGTAAATTGGGCCCCCGATGACACCCTTCACTTTCTTAATTTGTACCCCAACAACTTTGTCACTTGGGGCGACAAATACTAAAACACTGCTCTACTGTTCGAGAAAGGCAAAGGGGTATCCAGTTGAGGGCTGAATAATCTGTTCTATGGTATGCGTAATTATGTTGTCTAAGCTTTCATTTGGCTAAATATCACCAATCACATTCAAAATCCTACAAAATCTACCTCTCCCAGCAATTCATAATTCAACCAGACACTCTTGGTCTCGATTTACGACGGTAGCCCATTTAACGAGGCTAGAGCTTTAGTAGTGGGCAATCCAGACTTGCCTAACAAGAGGAAGGTATGCAAATACCTGCATGCTGGAATCTTGTTCTTGGAGAAACGCCCAGTGCTGCGCGTCGTGGTTTTTCTGTCCGAGGTGATATAAGTACACCAAAATTTACCACATTCGCATGACTTCTATCGCGTATGACCAGGAGTCGAAAACCAATAACTTGTCGCCACATCCGAAGAGCCTTGTTCTATGTATGTTTACCTCGGGCTTTTGGTTACAATACCTGCGATTGTTAATGAAGAGTAACATATAAGTTGCAGTCCTGTCGCTCGGCAGTCCTTACACCTTGCCTCCCTGACCAAGACCATACTGTATCCCAGCGAGACAAACATGGACCGAAGCACTCTGTTTATTATGGCCAGATGTACATTGGATTGGCTTCAAAACCAACAGGTACGAAGCCTTGATGATAATTTTTCATACCTGACAAATCCAGGCACGTCTAGGAGTAGACTGGAAATTTCATCTGGCTTATGAAATTGCGAATAGAAAAATACAGCAATGGGGTTCTACCCGCGAAGGGACTGTTATAAGTGGAATGGAAATATCCGACACAATGCGAATGTTCGGCGGGGAGGTACAGGTGACGAAAAGTGTTCTGGTTGTAAATAATACCATTTAAATGTGTCAAGCTTGACCGAATTTCCGTGCGATATTTACTACAATGAGAGGCCAAGGGCACAAAATAGATGAAGCGGTCACAGAGCTGAGTCTAGTTTACTATGAAATTAGTCCGTGCAACCTTGGCCTGAGCCCTAAAGGACCAGATGGTGATCGGTATGCGCAGATCTCGCATTGGGTTAGTATCAGTACTGTATTATGTCATTAGTATATGACGATCCTTGCACAACTAAACAGAGGTAGTCTAGTGTGATATCTATTGGAAAACGCTCGGCCCTCTTCTAGCTAGAAAAAGGATAACTCGACTGAGATGAGTGAATGGATCTAGCAAAAGGTGTATGTACTCAACATGAAAATCTCTTGGATACAATGACACGGATTGACCAAAGAATGCCTTGGACGTATAATAACACATACGGTACAAGCGGGCCCAAGAATCTGGGCCCTCCTCCACCAAGGCAATGATGAAATGCAAGCTCCGGTCGGGAGAAAGTGCTGAGAATACTTATTACCAGCCTCTGCCGTCGAAAATAATAAGACCCAAAATTGTACAGACCCTGGGACCTGGGTAATCCTTCTTAATTCATTCCATCGTCTTTGCTTTCCTCGATGCCTCCAAACCATCAATCTGAGTCTGCCGTGCGAACTCGCGCTCGTACAGCATGCCAGTCTTGTCGCAAAACCAGAACTCGCTGCATTGGTGGACCTCCCTGTGACAACTGTATTCGACTTAGAAAGGAAAATTGTGAATTTGTATACACTCCGTCCAGCAAGAAACTTGTTGCAACGGAGCCAAGGCCTGTCCGCGACGCATGCCTCCCATGCTGCATGGAAAAAGCTCTTTGCAATGGGGGACCACCTTGCGAGAACTGCGTTGCGGAGGGAAGAGAAGTCTGCGCATTTGATCTGAAATCTCACAAGGAGGTTCGTCCAAGAAAAAGACGCACATGGGCCTGCCTGCCGTGCCGCTTACGGAAAATTCGTTGCACTGGCGGAGGGCCTCCTTGTGGAACATGTACTAGTCGTGGGGTTGAAAGTACGTGCGAGTTTATTGAAACGACAAAAGACGACCCCGAAGACACGAGAATGCATACAATTCAAGGCCAATCCAATGGCAATAGCGAGTCATCTCGAAATGCTGTTATGGAGGAGGCAATCCAACAACCGGCGAGCACCCCCGACGAAAGGCCCGAGAATTGGCCGTCACCCAACACGCTTACTGCTCTCGACACGAGACAAGTATGTCGCAAGAAAACACTCATCTGTAGTGAGACGCTTTCCACCATCAGCAATGGGAATCCCCTGTCAGACTTGAGCAAAAGCCCAAGTCTGGATGGCAGTGATTCAGACAAGGGGGCTCATCCAGCTTCATTGATAGGCTGCTCTTCACATGGGGAACTACTTGATGTCCTCCCAAACTGTCAGATGATCGATTGCTTAATAGAAAGATACTTTGAATCTATTTCCACGGTAAAGTTGGTCTACCAAACATTTTAAGGTCGATTACTAACAACAAGTTAGCTATTTTGTGTCATCAATGCCACCAGCTTCAAAGCTGAGTACGAGGTATTCTGCCGCAATCCTAATGTCACGCCTAAATCCTGGCTATCCCTGCTTTTTGCAGTCCTGGCACTATCTTGCCGTGCAGAAGAAGATCCCGAGACGGGCTGTTGTTCTGACCGTCTGTCGACGTTGTACGAGAAAGCCGCCTGGGACTGTTTGTTGACCAACGACCCACCGTTTGAACCATCACCCACTTCACTGAAAGCAATCATACTCATAATCTATGGTCGCACACACCGTGGAGCCGATGTATTTAGTAGCCTCCAACTGGCTTATCATACGGCAGGTTCTACCAAATGCCATCTCGATACCACGCAATGTGTTGTCGAGCCCATGGTCTGCGAGGAATATCGACAGCTTTCGATTGGCCTGATAATGCTTTTTCTTCTCAATGCCCAAGTGCACGACTGCTACCGCAACCGGGATATCACACAAGGTATAGAGCGACGAGCTGATATCTACAAGTCTACTGGAAGACCACACCTACCAATACGTGTCAAAGGATCCCCTACCACGCAGATGACTTTCACAATCCTGAATTTACAACTTTTGGAAATATCAGACAAAATCTGCGTGAGCGCAGAGCGTGGTTTGATGTCAGAATGGAGCCTCGCTGAGCTTGAGGCTGAGTTATTCCGCATAGAGAAACTGTGCAGCGAGATTTACACCAAGGTCAGTGAATCTGACTCGCAGCTTGGATCTCACCCAGGGATCCAGGGCATACTGCACTGCTATATCAACTATCTGCTTCATCTTCTCTTCCTGCCTGATCTCCAGCGATACCTAAATGGGGACATCGCACCTGGGACAAGAATATCTCAGTTGAAGTGCATTGCCTTTGCAAAGGCCTCATTACAGTGTTTCAATCTTTTGGCTGAGGACATGCAGTCCAAATCCTATGGATGGTATATTCGAGGTCTCGGAAGTTACTATGCTGAGCAGTCAGCATATACCCTCAGCAGAAGTCGTGCAGCGCTACAGGAAAATGACCAATACCAAGAGGTCAGGTCTATACTGAAACGTACGTTGGAAATATTTTCTGCATCCTCGGACCGCAGCATATTCTCTACAAGAGGAGCGTTTGTTATTGAAAATCAATGTATGTCTCGGTCATCCAAAGTTATTTCTCGAGCATGCATATCTAACTTCACTTCAGGATTCCATGCGGAACACTTGGGACGAGGGGACGGTACTTGATCTAGTTGAAATTACGGGTGAATGGGCCTTTTTGAGTTTGTCCAAGTTGAAATATTCAATATCTTAGTGTAATATAGAAGACCCATTTATTGCTTTCTTTATAAACCACTTAGTATTTCGCTTGCTTCCGAAGCCATCAACCTTCGAACTGGTAAAGCCTATCCTTGAAACTTCTGTATCGCAAACTTGTGTATCGCTTTATATAGAACGTCCGGAGTCGCATGCATTGATGTAGAATGGAACGGTTTCGTAATGGGCCCAATGGGTGGATCCTCCAATGGTCGTAGCCGAAAAGCTGCGAGCTAAAATTTCGAGCTGACCGTCTTTTTAGGCCTGCATCACTCAATATTTACGTTTTAGTTCGATAGTACCCGAAGAATGTGGTATTCCCCCATGCGTAGTTGCGGTCCCATCTTCCCATGGAAGGCTAGTGCGGCCCACGCCATAGACTGGCTGCTGAGTCGCGGCAGTATAAAAGGCCACATTTCCCCAACATTTAAAGGTGATATAGGCAAAACCCATCTCCTTTCCTTACAGTGAGAGCAAGGCCTACACCTGCTGCCAAATTGGAACTAGGCTTCATTTGGTTAGTCTCTATTTCTCCGCAATATGACATCCACCCAAGACATGTCGTTCGATCACACCATCCCATACTCGGCCATGGAGGTTATGGGTTACAGCAAACTCCAAGCCAGCTCGCCGCCTGAGAGTATGGTCAGAGAAGTGGAAAGATCTCTCCGGTCGCGGCCAAACGAAGTGTCAGAGACTGTCACGTATGGAAGAGGGGATCATGATGCATGCGAAAGCTTCTTGAGATTCGGAATCCAGGATCATGACGTATGTCTTTCAATACAGTGGTCGATATATAGAACTGAAATTATGGAAGTTCACCAGGAAGATCGAAGAAGTGATCGGAAGGCCCGCTTTTCTTCTCCACCAAGGCCCGGTCATCGTCCACTCTCCCGATCTCCCAACCAACTGGGGAATCAATGCCGCCCATCCGGTCCGAAACGGAGTCTCAGTTTTCCGAACCCTCTCAGGCGACAGAGTGACCTTGAAACTCTATCCAATCTCCCACCACTTGTCGAGCACCGAATTCGCACAGGGAAAAGGAACACCGAGATCTTTCAATCTGACATCGAACGAGGTACTTTTCGTGCGAGGTGCACTTAAGATGGAGATTTCACTGCCTGCTGGGGGATTCTTGGCGTGGCAAGGATTTTCCGAGGATCCATGGGGAATAGATCCGTCAGCCCCCGAAGCCTTTGCCTTTATGAGGATCTAGTGGGAACCACCGGGTTGCTTGTTGATGCTGCACGTGCTGAACAGCGTATTTCTGCGGAGAAAACCTTAGGTAGAGAAATATAAGCAGCTTGACCGTATTAGCTTACCGGGATAAATTCCATGGATACATTGGTAGTTGAGCCTCAGGCGAGCTAGAGATTGAGCCAGATGCGCGACGTATGCAGAGTTACCGTCTCGCAACATCTCCATTGTTCGAGCTTCTTCAGCCTGAGACAGAGAACGGAAGGCGGAAAGGACGGGTAACAAAAGGAGCGTAATTCCATGTCCAAATTCACGTTCAAAGCGCATCAGTCTGCGTCCATGTTGGAGTGCTTTTTTGGTGTTGTGATTGTCAGGCAATCCTTCTTCTTGGATAAACGGAGCCATGGTTCCGAAGCGATGGGACCCTGAACATGGAGTAGGTTCATTCTGTCCAGTCCGTTGTAGCCAGTCTTGCTCCCACAAAGCTAGGTTGGTCCACTGGTGAACTTCTTGGAGTCGCTGTATCCAGCACTTGGTGTTCTTTCCCGGGGCCAAGAGCTCGGTGGCCCGCCGAGTTTTCCCTCGTACCAAGTCACCCTCTAAGATGGTTGAGGTTAAATCGGCCTTGAGAAAGCGAATGAACATATCCAGTTGTGGTGATAAATCTGCCAGAAGCGTTTCCGCGGTAGCTGGTGGCATGATGGTTGCTGGGAATGAGCGACGACGCGTGCCTGGAATCAGTTGGCTGAGAGGAAAGCTCTCTGGAAACAGTATAGGTGAGACCGCGCCGCAGGAATTTAACCTGAGCTTTAGGCGCTCGGGTGGAATTTCAATGTCAGCACATCTGACTAGTGCATAACCCCTGGGTACAAATGACACAATAGTGCTGCCCTATCCATACGGCGATTACAGCTCAAATCTTAATTCCATCTTGGTGTTCTGTTTGCTCATGCTGGAGCGGACTTTCCATCTTTCGGCCAATCTTCCGGATTCTCCACCTGCCATGTATATTTTACGATTCCACTAATTTTTCGGTATCTCAAAGGTATGGAAACTGGATGTTCCGTTGTGACCTGGCGCGTGCTGAAATTCGGCATAGAGAACAGCTGTCTTTAAAGAACGTAGTGGAACCCCGGATATGGGAAGTAGCTCCTCTTGATCAATCATCTAGGTTGCCCGTAGGCCCGACATATTATATCCACAACGAGACTATAAGATATCGGTCTTTTTGAACACCTGTACTGATGTGAAAAAGTCCGCTTAGAGTTGGCCGGATCGCCGTATTGAACGGATATTTTAAAAGTTTCACCGGGTACCCGGTGTTTTATTAGCATTCTGGGGTATGAAATCTGAACCATACCCTAGAGGGAATGTCCCGGGCTTCCGCCTGTAACTGCACCGCCCCGTCCTCAGGTCCCAGTACTGTTCCCCCTGATCTTCCGCGGATGCACCGTACTGACACTGTGATTGAATTGGCCTGCAGGGGAAAGTGCTAGCCATTGGTTGATAGCGTAGGGACTCAGGTTGGAATCCACCGCCTCGTGAGTATCGAGGGCCAGTGGCAAATGATGGCCAAGCCGTGCTCCACCCACCCCAGGTGAATGTGTGGTCTAATTTACCATACTCTGCCCATAGCCTTAGTACCATGCCTGATGGAGCAACTCGGGTGACATCCACAAGCACACTGGAAACGTCACCACTAAAATTGCAGCAGGGCGGTGCCTATATCCACACAGGCCTTTTTGCTCGATTCACTCGGGACTATGTTCTCAGGGCTGATCCCTAAGCAACGGTAAATTACCGTTTTACCAAATGCCCACACAGGGCCTGGCTCTGTGTGTCACGCTTGTATTCTACCTCCTGGGATCTAGAGCCTCAGAGAGCACTACCTCTGGAAGGACCGAGAAACTTGGCACAGCAGGCTGTGGTATAGCCCGGGCTTCACCGGGTGGTTGACTGGTCCGACTTTCCTTTTCCTCGTCTATTTAATCGAGACCCTACCTCTTCCATTTTCCATTCTATCGATCAGATTTACATCCACATTTTATCACAATATACAGAAGCGGTTAGTCTTGTGGTACAACTTCTCGTCTTGCTGAAAAGCCGGGGTAGCAGGAACTATCTAACATGCTTTCAGAACGGAGATTCACGTCCAATTTCCCCTTAAGCGTAAAGAACAGTCACATCTAGGGCCATAGCGGGTCTGATTCTGAGCCAGCTTAACGAAAACCCGACAGCCCTGCCAAATGACTTCACGCTTGCTACCATCGACATCTCGAAATGAGGGGGTTACTGGAAGTATCGACCAAACAAAGGCCGATATAGCTACTCTCAGACAGCAATACACAAAGCTTATATTGTGGGAAGAAAAGTGTATTTGGTTTGACAAGAAACAACCGCAATCCAAAATCCACATACCTTTCCACAGATGGCAAGCCCTTCTCGCCATACACAAGCATTTGCTTCAAGAGCATGAACACTTCTTCTCCATGTCCCAGATGCCATCTGCTAGAGCTGCTATCAGAGATGTTCCTTACGACTATGCCATGTTTAACAGAATGTGGCGTTATGGAATATATTCACCCTTAGAGCTTCTGCACCAAAACCTTCCAGGATCTTTGGGCCCCATGCTCCATTTCATTTACCACGTCTCATCAACGCTGAACCGATTCTTAGAGTTCGATCCAGCTCTTGGGGTGATATTATATGAGCAGCAGGGTGATGTGACACGATATCATATGGCCGCGCAAAGACAGCATCGGAAACATCTGGCAGGCATATCGCGATATTGGTACCGAAAGGCTGCGGACCAAAATCCCAATCTCGTAGAATCCAACATTCTCTTGCAGTTTGGTCACACTCCTACGCTCTTCAAAGACTGTTTTATCTTACCAAAGCATTCGTTAGTGTGCAGCCACTCTGCCACAGCTGGGCGACCATTGGCATTTTCTTCGACCACTGGGAGGGTTTTACCTTTCAACGAGATATGGCCGCTCACTTTGTGATTGCACACCGTCTCCTACTCGAGAATTGCTCGGGAGGGCGGCTTAAGGGATCGACAAATGACTTCCTGTCGCTCTTCCCAATGCACATTCAACGCCCCAGTAGCCGAAATCAACATGAGGTGTACATAATGTCCTGCAACATCGCCTCTGCACTTGGTTACGGTACACCTATATACCCACAGGTGGCCGATCTGTTTTCCAAGAAGCAGAGTAGTGGTTCTGCGAATGAGTCAGCACCGGCAATGGAGACAGAATATGTACGAGACAGAATATGTACAATAGCCCTACTGAACTGTGTAGCAATAGCCCTACTGAATTGTGTTCGCAGCTCAAACTGAATCAAGCATTCCAGGAAATCCGCCTCACTTTTCAAACTCTCTTAGTTCTTCTTAGGTACAGTAACTTCCCCAATGCAATCCCAGGGATTCATATCTCTCTGGCGTTCCTCTGGCGCGTCTCCTTTCATCGCTCCATTATGGAAAGCCTGGAGGCCACGGTTCCCTGGCAAGCAGTCGCTGGATTCCTAAATAGTTTGTTTTCGCACAATACTGTTTTCTCGAGGATCCAAGACGAGAAGTTCCCAATTGGCGAATATGAAACAGCTCCACAGCTACCAGAAGACTTTTTGATACCGGGTCAAGTGTGGAGTCAATTCTATTACCCAAACAACTTCTTCAAAGATACCTCAGGGTACAGCATTTCAATCGATGAAATGGATTCTGAGGAAGTAGTGAGAAGACACAGGTGCCTCTGGCTAGGAGTGCAAATAGCAAAGGTCAGTTGGCATCACTTGGGATATGATTCATTTGAGGGAGACGGCACAGGTACTGACTTATCATACAGTCTGGTCGCTGGATAACGTACAGTTCAACGAGAACGAGGAGGTTCGAATTAGCACATAGTTTCGCGGAGAGATATGGCCATTGAAGGACGTGTCTGAGCTAGTTTATTTTATACGCGCCAATGGAATGCGAGTTATGCTGCATTACTTTCAATATGGGGTCTTCGGAGGGAAATAGATCATACTTTTAGACCATAGTTGACTTTCACATAACCACGTTATGCTTTTTTGTGTCGACCACTTTCGTATACAAGTGGTGATAGAGCCAAACAATGTACTGCAGCTTTTAACGTCTTTGAGATGGTACACCGCAAACAAGAATTGAAAGCTTCTAGAAAATGCTGACTAGTGTCATACTTTCTTTAGGTTGAGCGGCACCCATATGGTGCATATGGGTTCCCCTGAACGCGAGGAAGCCTGCCTCTTTTGCTTTCTCGCGCTACGTCTTGTTTCAACGGTAAACTATAGTCGCTCTTAGTATTTATTATTTACCTCTAGACACTACCCATCCTTATGCATCTGTTATACCCTCACACAAAACCTACGTTTGTCCTTGGGACTCTTTGATTCCTAGGAGTGCCATCGGTGCTCCTAGGATCTGTAACAAAGCCTCCAGGACCAAGATAGCTTCCAGGACCCAGTTGTGTATTTCCAGTTCTTTTATATTGACGGAATAATCATGTGGTGCTATTGCTTTAAATCTGGTCCACAACTTGAGTTCGTAAGCTATCAACAAAGTAGTAAACACCCTCCGCCCCATCTACTACTTTTTTAAGCTTTCACCCCTGGTTCGGTCATTCTTCAAATATTATCATCCCGCTGCAAAAACATGTATTAGCGTTATGATAAACAACACAGACCCAAAGGTAGCTTAACCTTTCCGTAGCTGATACAGACAGAGTTTGCCTTGGTCTGCAATACCTCACTTTGGTATACTCGAGGAAGCTACTCTTGCTGTTGACTGACTATATTGCCCAACTGTTCCTTAAAAATGATGCTCAACCTATTTTCTGCCCCTTGTTGATTCTGTGCTCGCCATCAGGTTTACGGTGTGTTTCCAAATCGTGATCCTACCATCACGGGTCGGTGAATCAACGCGGCCGATTCCATTGAAAATACATCTTCGATTTTGACCATGATCCACTAATAAAATTATGCAACCAAGAGAGCTGAGATAAATTTATTTAATGGGGGAGGGCTCACTTGCACTGGTTTTCTTTGGTTTACCATGTTCAATGTTGGTATCTATCAACTTTGTGATACCATTAACCACTCGTAGATCGCCAAGACGCGAATTCGGCGGATATTATCATAGAAAGAGTGGGTGATGCGACGGAATTAAATGTTCAATTCGCACTGTCGGTTCTCTTTGTTTGCTAGATAAAAACACCTTTGGCGGCTTCTTTGAAATAGGACCATTTCCGTTCTTGGCCCCAACGCTTTGAAGTGTCAGAGGCAAAGAACACTTGAATTGGAGGCATATTATTGGATGTTCCCAGCCATCTTGGCAGGGGCGTGGTTTAATTGGCCGAACCGCGCTCTCAGCCTGTTTGACGGATATTGCGACGCTAGTTATGTGGTCAATGATTAGAACTCGGGATAGCACGCCTCATGCAGCCAGCAATCCGTGCAATTTGATAGCTCTGCGCTACCGATGATGTTATGTATAATTTAGTGCGTCGAAGGGGCTACTACTATTCAGACGTGACCCCTCGTTCTTAATAAAAGACCTGCGCCTACTAAGGGTGGTTTGCTCTCTATGCCGCCGAATCTTCAAACGAGCAGGCATCCGTCTGTTTGGTTTGTTTGCTGTATCAACATCCATTGGGGATGGTTGGTTAATTTTCAACTGTATGAAGATTTCACAAATTTTGGCTGGCATTGAATTCAAATCCAACGAACTAGCCCAATCAGGCCAAGCTAACTCGACCCGGAGTAAAGTTTGCAGATCAAATCTGAAATTGAAACCGATATTTTGAACCCATTTCGAAATGGCCTGGCCAATTTCGAAATTACACCATCCCTAACATGGGCTCCCTGCTCGGATCGCAATGCATTGAGGTCGAAGATGCGGTCGATGATGGTTGTGGGCAATGATATATTGTGACCGGTATTGTTTCGAGCCGTGATCAGCATCTTTATTGTAGTAGATAGACCGAATTATGTTCACTTCCCGTGGTAATATGAATAAATAAGTAAATCGAACAGTAGA
>MUGJ01000637.1:0-23098 GCA_008931945.1 Penicillium sp. BW_162_3FA
GGGGGGGGTGCATACCATCCTTGCAATCAGTGTCCTATAAGTTTGCCAGATTGTTTCTAGAACTAAACAGCAATTGTTATATTACCATTTCCGGTTATACAAATGAAACTGCCCTTTTCACACAATGATTATTATAAAATTCCAAAATCGTTTGAATAGCGCTACCTAGTGATTGTTTTAGCCAGTATTCCAGACGCCAGTTTCTTACTTCACTTAATGGACCGAGCATCTTTCTTCATATATACATTATCCATATTGAGGAATGTTTTTTGGGCAAACAGCTCAGACATCAAGGAGGATTAGATGGATCTTCTTTGTCATATGAGACTCGGTTACCAGTGCATCACGCCATGCCAATGTCTGCCCAGTAACTTTGCTGACTGTCATGTATAGCATCGCCAAAACCCTCTCCGAGGACTTTCTCGTCGAAATACAACGCTCGGCCAAGTCGAGCTACCCCACCGCCCAGCCTATGACTGCCTGCAGTACAATGCCGTTCTCTTCAGTATTCCCACTCGACCCCTTCGGGCAATACCAGCGGCATCTGGGTAACTAGCGGCTATCGGGGCAAATATGCTGGTCTCTTCGTTTCCACCGGTACTCTTGGTGGTGGCGACTAAGGCACCTATATTTTAATCTCGAGTTACTCAACACCCTTGAGGAATGACGAATAGTTAATAGATAGATATCGGTGTTTCTATTCTTAATAAAATCACTCACATGTACAATATTGTTGGTTAGGAGACCGGGAGCGGGATTTTGCTATATCCGTTCGTAAAATCACGGGTACTTTACTTTCCGCTAACCGGTGGTTTAATATTCCAGTCTGATGAATGCCGTCTACACATATATATAACTTGTTTTGGCAAACCCAATTGGATATAATGACATTTTAGTTGCTCATGTTACCTTTTCAAGTCCACAAAATATATCACTGCACTGTCGCCTATTTGCTATAGACACACTTGGCAAGGTCCAAAAGTGCGTCAAACATCAAGGTGCGTTTATAAGTATTGGAAGCTCCTTGAGATTTCACGAAGTAACAAGACCTCATTTCAAACCTCTAGAAGAGAAAAGCAATGTCCGCAGATCTTGGCTCAAGAAAGATTCTCTTTTCGACGTCCGAAGTCATCTTCGCTCCTCCGAACGAGATATGGCCATACCTTGCTGCTATTGGCGGGGAGAGGCTGTTAATCCCCGGATGTACTAAGTCCTCCCTTTTACGAGGCCAAGGCGAAGGTGCAATTCGAAGATTACATTTTGGTGACACAATCTTTGATGAAAGGGTGTTAGAGTGCAACTTCCAGACTTACAAGTTGCGGTATGAAGTTCTTGAACCCCATTCTAGCCCCGCGAAAGGAGTGGCCGCAGTCGTACAGCTGCACTCCTATCGCTTAAATCAAACGACTATTACATGGACTTCAGCAGCGGAGTTAGTACTCCCAGAGCATGAAAAGTACCTTCAAGAACAAGGCAAGCTTCTCTGTGAAGGTCAAATTGCTGCCCTTCGGAGACTTGTTGAACCTGATTCATCGAACGAAAGCTCAACGACATCGATTGCAAATTGAACGTCAAAAGGAAGTGAACGGGAGAAGTCTTCAGGATAAATTTGTTATCCTGATTTCAGCGACGGGTCTCACATTGCAGCCTGCTGATTCTGCACCTCCAAAAACACGCCACTTGATTGTTTTGAATGTTTTCTGCGGAGGTCAAGCCGCCTGACCGACGGTCAGCATGGCCTAGAATTTGGGTATTCAACTCTTGATGTGGATATATGGGTGGCGAAAGCAAAGTATTGAGAAGAGAGAAGAAAGGGAAGAAGTAGGGGTCGGTGACAAATGAAACGTGAGAACCATATGGAGAAGCAGGATCAAGAAATTCATATTGAGGGAATGTACGTCTGACAGCGTTGATTAATTAGTCTTTTGAGAGCTTTCATCACATATCTTAGGCGATACGCGACAGCCTTGGGTCTCCTTGAATTGGTTTCATGATCAATAGTAGAACGTGTGGCTACTCATCTGCAAGGCAGCTCATTTTCACACACGTAGGCAATCTGTTTGATGGTCCCGAATTTAGATCAGACTTCCTTCCGCCTCGTGATCGAAAGGTGCGAATATGTATGGACTCAAAAGAGGCGTAGCCATGAGCCTGGGGCCAAGCCAAAGATCCCGCGAATGAGCTCAATTAGCGGACGCGGATGTTTTATGTCCATGTAGATTATTTAAAGCCTCCGGTCTCTATTTACACGCTCTTCCCACTGTTCACTCGGGCTAGGTTGAAACTGTGTACTCAATGGAAAAAAACAACGAAAACCTATCACACAAAAAGAACATGCTAGTATCACTAGCTTTAGAATTGTGTTCTAAACTAGCATTCAAACCCCGATTTAAAACATAATAACTCCTTATTGCTTCTCATAACTGCCATGGCGCAAGCGATGCTCATCATCAAACTGGCGAAAGCCACCGCCTTTTGGACGGCCTCGTGAATTCTATGCACCCTGCGTGCTATGATATGTTCATGCTAAGAGACCAACCAGTCGGGATGCTGTTCATTTGGTATTCTCTCTCGTACAGTCAGAATATGCTCTAAACCCTCAAATGCACGACTGGTCTGATGATCCACTTGGAGATAATAGTGCGAGTATATGCTGGGATGCCAGGCGATTAGGATGCTCTTCGACTAGGGTTTTCTCCTCTATATCGATAACATTCTCTAGCAGCTCCAGTGCGCGCTTGATCTGGCCATCCGTCTGGTAAGCGCGTGCTAATTCGTGTTCAGATGCCAATCGATCCGGGTGCTCTTCGCATAATGTCTGTCCTCCCACAGCAAGTACATGCTCGAGCAGCTCCACTGCAAGTTTGTTTTGGTTGTTGGAATGATATGCTCCTGCAAGCTCATGCTGAGATGTGAGAAGATCCGTATGTTCTTCACCAAGAGTTTGCTTGAGCTCTCGAACCGTGTACTCCATTAACTTCACTACCAGCTCAGTCTGACCGTCTGCTTCATACGCAAATGCGAGAGCGTGGATAGATATCAATTGATTAGCGTCATGCACAAAGAGCGTTTTCTCTTCAATACTGACAACTTGCTCAAGCAGCTCCACTGCACGCTTGACCTAACCGTCCGCTTGATATGCTTGTGCAAGCTCATGCGGGGATGCTAATCGGCTAAGTTTATGTTGGCAAGAAGTTTGTTCTAGCACTGAGACCACGTGTTCTAGTAGCCTCATCGCGCGCTTTATCTGACCTTTTGCCTGTGTTGTAGTGGGGGCACTACAGTNNAGAAGAAGAGTTGTTATTTGTAAGAACTAACTAAATGAAGGGTTTAAATACCCTTAGTACCAAACATCATCTGAAGACTGCTCAGTCTGTCAAACACCCATGCCTGCATGTTCAACAGCCTGATATGTGCGTGTGAGTTCATATTCAAATAGTAGTCGATCTGAGTACATTCTCAAACACGGCGAAAGGGGTGAGACTGCAAATTGATCGCGTAGCGTAAGAGCTGCAGAAGATATCACGGGTCGGGGCGCACTGTGATGCCCGTTCACTTGATTTAAACTCTTGTTGATGAAATATTCTGCGAATTGATATGGTATTTTGCTTACTTCGACGCATAACCGAAACCCTGGGAGGTTTTCGCCTGCCTGGGTGGGGGTCGCCAGCTGTGGATAAAAGTCATAGATTGAATAGTAGGGAGAGAGTGTGCAGAAGTCATGGGTGTTGTAGTAGAAGTACGACAGTGTGTGTGAGATGATGGAAGAAGAATTGATAATTACAAGAACTAATAATTAAGGGTTTAAATACCCTCTCCACCAAACTTCATCCAAAGACTACTCAGTCTGTCAAACATTTACCTGCATGTTCAACAATAGCTAGTGCTTAGTACCCAATAGAAACCATGCGATCCTACCAGAATCTCAAGGTGAGATGTGCGCTATCATGTGATATAGAAAATTACGTCTGGACACAACCGGAGTGGGTGACGACGTCAGGACAAGAAATATCGGGAGTCATGGTGTACTGAAGATATTAATTTGCGACAAATATAATATACGAACAGATCGGAGCCTTGCGGCAAGAAATGAAGCTGTCGTAGGCCATATATGCCGGGGTATCACGTGACCCATCTCCGTCTTGGCATCAAATATGGCCGCAGTTTTCTGCGACAGCTCTGTCTCCGCGCGTGTCTTATTGCATCTTCAACGCAATTGGGATTCATCGTCGTCCAGGGCTTCTCTTCAACCTTTTAATACCGCCCTAACGTATTCTCCATCCTTCTCTGATATATCCCGTCACAATGATCTGCAAAAGCTGCCGCACGACGATGTTGTCCCGATTCAACCAACAGCCAGTGATCCGGACGGCTTCAGCATGCGCGCGCCAGCTGCCTCTGGTTCGCAGTCAATTCCGCTTATATAGCAGTGATAACAACTCTCCTGTGGCCGCTACTCCTTCTCCGCCCTCCCCCCGCCAACCCACGGTCGGCGACCTCACAACCCCGTCCGCCGTCTCCTCCGCTACCCCCGGCGTTTCTCAGCCTTTGAGCACCCCCGAAGGTGTCCACACCGATGCCAACCCCGGAGCTGCAACAAAACCCACTGACGTACGCCCACCGAGCAGCTGCCCGGCTGGAACCAAACTGAACGGACTCAACTACTTCAAGAACAAGCCGGATGTCTTCGCCAAGGAGGATTCTGAGTACCCAGATTGGCTATGGAACCTCCTGGGAGATGCCACCAAGGACGCAAAGACTAAGCAGGGTGGTGTTGACCCAAGCAGTAAGTTATCTCCTGGATTTCCGGTTTTTCTTAAGATGCTTACCCTGTCGCAGCCTTGAACAAGAAGCAACGAAAGCGTTACGAAAAGAAGCTGGCCGCCCGTACTGGCCCCCTCGCCGCTAAGATCCCCGCTCACCACCACGCTCACGATATCACTCCCGCACCCTACAACCGCGACGCTCCTTCAGCGGATGCCATGGCCGATGCCACCGAAGGCTTCGAGCAGCGCTCGGAGATTATCAAGAGTGCACGCGATGCCAGACGGAAGGCCATCAAGGAGTCCAACTTCCTCCGCGGTCTGTGAGCTCGTTCTATGTCAATTCGAGTGGAACACATGAAAGCGATTGTACTTTTCTTGTTGGGGTTGTGTCGCAGGGCGCCCAGAACCGCCTCAATACTGTTGGATATTGGATAGACCGGGCTCTTTGGAGCATCCGGGATGTATTATTACATTGATTTGTTTTTCGATTGTGCTATATATCAAATGATACTTGTCTTAGATTTAAGCTCATCGCAGAGTATCCCGAACAGCCACCCCGATCGCTGAGAAAGTCGAGGTATATAACTTACTGGGGAATCGGCCAATCCTTCTCCTCCCCCTGCCCTTCAAGCCAGGGCAAACAAGCTTCATAAAGCGTTTTGAACTCCCCCTCTCCAAGAGCAAGCATCTTGTCAAAGGTATCCTTGTCAAAGCGCTGGAACCAAGCCAAAATTGAAGCGAGAATCATATCCGCATAGCCAGCCCTCTCACCCTCCAAAAAGGGCCCCTTCTTCCCTTCCTTACCCTTCAGCATCTTAATCAGCGCCTCTGCCTCCTTCTCAATAATCTGCCACAAAGCAAGCAACTCTGCCTCATCTGTCGGCCTAACCTCAGCAAGCGGCTTCCCGAAAGCCACAGTGCGCGTCCGGATAAAGTACTCCCGTCCGCGCTCATCCAGTCTAGATGGAACGTTGGGAATAACCAGCGACCTGTAACTCGGTGAGATCAAGCTCACCATCTTCAGCACGGCGATCATGAGCGAGTAGCTTGCATCGCCGGAGGGGAAGAGCGGGGGCGACGGGTACAGCTTGTCAATGTACATGGCGATCGGGTCGGAATCCATGAGCACACCGTCTGGGTTGTCCGTTATCGACCCCTTATGGCTGATTGCCGGTAGTGTGTATGGTGTCCCTGACTTGGCAGGTGGGACGCCATGAGCCTTGAGTAAAGGTGCGATGTCGGGGTATGATACCCAGCTTTGGGTGTAGGGGATTCCCTTGAAGTTAAGGACCATTCTGGTCCGGAGGGTGTTGGGAGACCATGACTTGGAAGCGCCTGGTTGGGTTAGAGGTCTGTTTGAAGAGTCATCTAACTTCGGGGTTGCTCCGTACCGGGTAGGTCTGATAGGAGGTCGAAGAAATGGATGTTGGATTCAGTCATTGTGTAATTGTATGTAATTTATATATCTTTGGAGATGAAGTTGAAATGAGTGTCCGGATTGTTGAGAGGTAGTTCTACTTATGTACAACATATATAACAACACAAACAGACACCGGGAGCGGGGGCATTTGATTTATCAGCTGAAACGGGATTTAGAAACTCGGGGAATAATACGAAGTTGTTGATAAGACGGCTTTCTGGTCTTTCTCTAATAAATAATAACTACATGTAATAAGTAATAGCTAATAGCTAATAGCATTGCTGTTAATCTGATACTTTCATGGTTCATGCGGAGCTATAAAGCTATGGAGATAATATTGAACAAATCCATATTTCCTATACAAGCCATGCTCATACTCGAACTAAAAATAAATATATCAGGAATTCATTTGGACACTTGAAAGTTGAAAGTTGAAAGTTGAAAGCGCACTCCACGATGATATAGACAGAGGGGCACCACGTTGGCAGTGGAGTTGGACGCACGGGTCACTTTAGGATTTTCTCCTGACATCCACGACATGTCATTTCTACATTGTGGTACATTGATGTTCTATTCGATCTAAGTTCACAAATACATAACTGGCACCACTGAAACAAGCGGGGCAATCTTTTGCCAATAACCCTACCCCTCCACTTACCCAACATCCATAAGGTTGTATCTCCTAGCATACTCCCTGCCGAAACAAAATAGCCTACCAACAATATACCAGTGCGAAATGGAGAAAGTCGAAGCTCTCGTGGACCGTGCTAAACATCTAGTACTCCACGAGCCACCCGAGACACCGTCATACACTGTGGACAAATTCCACCCGTCTTTGGACGATCATATCCAGAAGATCTACAAGTCTGTTCATGCATATGCTCCAACTACCAACTACTTCCTCCAAGAAATGCAACATGACACTACCGTTGCAACGTCTTCTGAGCCAGTTGCTGACGCTTTGGCTTCTCTGGATGCCTTTCGTGCATACATGAAGGACGCGAGCTCGTCTGCGATGGCACTAGAAGAAGCCCTCGATCTTTCTGCGCCCATTTCGGATTACTTCATTTCGTCAAGCCACAACACTTATCTGACGGGTAATCAGCTGTACAGTGACGCTGCTGCTAGTGCCTATACATCTGTGAGTTGATACTTCGAAGAATGGTCCTACTATTATCGCCCCATGAATGTTATGAGCTCATAAGACCTGGAATTTATGATTGACTCATACTCCAACAGGTCCTCCTCCGCGGCTGCAGGTCCGTCGAGATTGATGTCTGGGATGGAGAATCGGACACCCCGAACTCAAGCGACAGTGAGAGAGATAGCGACAGTAGCAGCAGTGATTCGGAGGCAGAAGAGAAGACGAAGGGTGGGGAGAGCCACCATGAAAAGCCCAGTAAAGAACAGAAAGAGTCATTCTCGTCGAGATTGGAAGCTAAACTTGGTGGCGTCCTTCGTCGTAAATCCGTCAAGTCGCCCCAGCGACCATCGGACGAAGAGACCGCGACGAGCCACATGCCTGTTTCTGCTGAGCCTCGTGTTCTGCATGGCCATACCCTAACCAAGGGAACTACATTCCGTGAAATCTGTTATGCGATCCGTGACAGTGCATTTGTTGCCAGTGATCTTCCACTGGTCATTAGTCTCGAGGTCCATGCGTCTCTTGAGCAGCAACAGACAATGGTTGACATCATGCTGGAGGCGTGGAAAGGACTGCTTGTGGATGCTTCTCCAGATGACGGGAAACTTCCCTCGCTAGCTGATCTGAGGAAGAAGATCTTGATTAAGAGCAAATGCACTCCATTCAGTGCCGAGGACGAGAAACCTGAGGAAGAAGCTCTGACGCCGCAGAAATCGGATGATAAGTCCTCAGGGCAGCAGCCGCCGAAGCCATCAAAGATTCTCGATGCTCTGGCCAAGCTGGCAGTTTATACTCGCGCGTATCATTTCAGTCATTTTGATCAACCGGGTATGCATCATCATTGTAAAATACGGCCATGAAGACAATGCTAATTTGGTTTACAGAGGCCAAAGTTCCTCTCCATGTGTTCTCGCTCTCCGAGAAAGCAGCGCGAGAAGCCCATGTCACCCATCGCGACGCTTTGTTCGAGCACAACCGAACATCTATGATGCGTATCTACCCGTATGCATTCCGCGTCACCTCATCAAACCTTGATCCAACATTCTACTGGCGGCGTGGTGCTCAACTGGTAGCATTGAACTGGCAGAACCTCGATAAGGGCATGATGCTCAATCACGGAATGTTTGTCGGAACCCACGGCTGGCGACTGAAGCCCTCTGGCTACCGAAGTAGCAAAGATTCTCCGACAAATGTTATCGAGCGCCACAACTTGACCCTCTCAATCGAGATCTACGCCGCGCAAGATCTCTCTCTGCCGCCGGGCGACCACAGCGAGAGGGGATTCAAACCCTATGTGAACTGCCAGCTGCACGTCGAAGAACCCGAAGGCGATGTTACCCCGGACCAGGACGACGCCAGCTCTGACACGGAGAAGAGCAGCTACAGACGGTGCACGAAGAGTTCTTCGGGTCGGAACCCGGACTTTAAGGCCCAGAAATTGGAGTTCCCGACCGTGACGGGGATAATTGAGGAGCTGAGTTTCCTACGGTTAGTCTTTCTTTTCGATTTCTTGCTTACATCGATGTATCGAGCAATTTCCGTCGGACTTTGTCCTCTTCCTTGCTCTCCAAGATTTCCCCTTGCTGCCTTTCTACCTTCCGTCACATGAGTCCGTTTTCGAGTATGCAGGCATAAACACTGCATTGTGATACCCGCCAAAGAACGCATGCACTTTCCCGCATCACATAAACATGACGACAGGGCTTGGTATTTGCTTCTTCCAGGCTTCCCCCTTTGGTAACACGATGCATTATCTGGACTTGGGGTCAGCAAGGTGGCCTGTAGCTTTCCTTAGCATCACCCCCCACTATCATGCACATTGTCCTATAATGCGTTTCACATTCCAAGATGCAAGCATTATGTATAAACAAGCCACTGACTCGATCTGCTTTCTTTTTTAGAATCAAGATCAAGGACGACGAGATCGGTCGGGATCCATTGGCTGCATGGGCTTGCATCCGACTTGACCGGCTGCGGGAAGGCTATCGACTGATTCATCTTCATGAATGCGCTGGCGAGAAGACTGGTGGTGTCTTGCTAGTTAATATTGTGAAGCAGGTTACTTAACTAGCCAGAATATGTTATCACCAAAGTGTCTACATTAGTCTTTCCGATCGTTAATAGTATTCGCGTAATGGATACGACAAATTGTGACATTTTGGAAAACACAGAGGCCATTCAAAGAAATGCAGCGCTAAAACCGCCGTTTGTCTTTGGGCAGAGTTTGGGCATCATGTCGTACAGCGCACTTCCACATTGGGAGCATCAGGAACAAAAAGGTTACAGAAAGGTACGTCAACATCTGACAAATGTGACAAGTCCTTCGGCATGTGTATCACAAGCTCATTTCGATCTCATTTTCGGCATGGCCAAAAGCGACAGGCTACAGATCAGCGATCGTGATTGTGAGATGCAATCATGCCAGTCAGCGTGCATATCTGATTCGAGGACGTTACACAGAAACAATGGCACGTTGGCATTTGTACTCTCCTAGATTTTCAAGACTGCATTGTGAAGAGCTGTGGACACAACAGTTTGGCGAAAAACAAACAGTCACTAGAAACAACTCACTAGTCTCGGTTTTGTACTTTCTCGCCGAGAGTGTCCGAGTACAGGCATAACGACCGAGCTTGGAGTAAATCATGTCTTGTTTTAGCTAGGCGGTACTGTTGGCATCTGAAGTGGGTACATATGGAGGTCCTACTCCGTGTTGTATGCGGTGTTTGTGCTAGTGTCATGAATGACTTTCGAAACCATTTGATTATTAGCCGCATGATATGCATTGTACCGATGCCGCGCATGAGTATGATGAAACAGGGTTCAATATGTCAGTTTCCCGAGGAACGCCAAGGTAGATGTGCAGATCGTGATCTGTTACTTCAGCGAGATCTGAATTGTCGCTGTATTTTGCTAGGTCGGCTATGTGACAACTTACTATGAGGCCCCGAGAAGCGAGAGAAAAGTAGCGATGACAGGTCAGACGAATTGCAACGGGCAAAAGGGCGTTAAACAAAGAGGATTGTTGGCAAGACATGCGTAAGAACGTGGGGTAGCAGTCCGACCTTGGACTTCGAGTCACGTTAGCCTACATGTACGTACAGATAGTACGTCGGTGAACTAAAAAAATGCTTGCATGCTGCGAGCCATAGCCCCCCACCCCACCGTGGGGTTCATATTATGTAGAAGATCGGTGAGACCGAGTGTAGGTTGTAAAGCCTGGAATCACCACGGAGTACGGAGTATAATAATATCACCTTGAAGAGCACAGTATTAAGAGCGATCAATGTGCCAAGCGATATGCATCAGATTGATCAACATGGCTAGTGGGGACTAACAGATAAGTCAAGTTGACCGGTAAATCCTCCGATAGAGTTGTGGCCAAATATGATCACACGTCGTTTGAAGGATAATATGAGACGTCTACGGAGTACGGCTGTTCTCCTTTCCTACCTCTATACTCCGTACTCCGTAGAGTAGTTGATGAACAACAAATCTTCGATGTGGTTCTTCAGACAGGTATTTGTCATTTGACAGATGGTGGAGGGGTTCATGCGTCACGTTCATGAAATTTGCATGCATAACAGGGTGATAATATATGCCTTGGGACAAACGGGCCACACCGATATAGCCAATGATCGGACCGGATCGTCATTTGAGGAGTGGAGGGGACCCATGTCGAATATCATCAACCAATCACAATACTAACACGACCGAAGATGACCGAGCACTAGACCCATCTTGGATCTGCCATAGGGTTCTGGGGTTGATACGTCAACTCTTAAATGTGCTGAGAAGTTGCAATCCTAGTCTCCCCCCTTTTTTTTCGAAGTATCGGTGAATTGATGCAAGTTGCCGAGGCAAACTTAACGCATTTCTTTGTCTCATTTTCCTTGAATTGCTGATCCTTTGAGCTATAGGAAGCAAACATCACGAACTTACAAGGCCCGGAGGCCTCGGGAGGTACCGAGGACGTTACTGTGATTGGCTTTAGTGGGCCAGTGGCGTACAAAAAGGGGTCGTGATGACTCTGTTTTTGGCTCATTTTTGGTGCTGATGTTTGTGCAGCAAAAAGCCAAGCCGTCAGGACGAACATCCATCTACTGTCACTGGCTGATATCATTGGAAAACAGAGAAGTGAGCTGAGCGGGAACTACCGAGAGTGTTTTGTTCTAGGGTTTGTGATATTAATTTTGAGATTACAATTTTTGGTTTTTTGGTTTTTTTCTTTTTTAATTTAATTATTGTTTTTATATTTTTTAATTTCTTTGATTCATTTCTTTGCCTTTGATTAGCTAGTCTGAACTAGATCTATTCTTCGCTTTCACTTTCTTCCCTTGCTTTCCAGGTCTTATAAGGACCCCTCCTCATCCTATTCCCATGACTTTGTCTCCAGACTTCAACCTAAGAGAAATCTAACGCTATCCTCGGACTTCGGCAAAGAACTCTATTCATACTCTTCTCTCTCCTTTCTGGACCGGAATACCTACCGAAATATCATGACTTCCTCCAAATGTGCCGCTCCGGTGTGCTCAAACTCCTCTACCGTCACCAAGGTTCGTATTCCCATGCTGCGTCCTGAATGTGGTACTTCTAGTACTTCGATAAAAACATACTAACTATCCCACAGATGCCAGGTGTGCGATGCCCCAATTGCCAAGCGCAGGGGAAAGAAGTTTGGGTTATCCCAGGCAAGAATTGTCACATCTGTCACACGCCTTGTGCATGATGGGCCCGGGATCCTGTGTTGCACATCTCCCATGACAAGAGAGACCGTGTGCAGTCATATGTACCCATGCTTTCCGAACATGATCTGATCCCTTCACATCATAATATCTCCCAACCATGTGGAGGCTCTTGAATCTCAAGAATGAATTCAATACATCCGACCACACGAAAGGAGGGCCTGCGAATATTCTGGAGATCGACACTCCACACTTATTTGGCATTGGGTAAACCTCGGGCGAAAGGCGCAATAGGTTTCTACTGTGGTGCTCCTGTTTCTGTTTCTCTTTTCTTTAGCGCTTTCTGGTCATGAGATACGACATTTTTGCTTTCCCTTCAGTCGATAGTGTTTACAAATATAATCGGGTGCTATATTTACCATCGGGCCAAGTCCAACACCTTATCAGATCAGGTAGAGGTACCACTCACGTTAAATTGGGCTTCTTCAAGTACTTTTGTCCTGCATATACAATATGTGCATACAAAATAGTAGATAGTCCCACGTGGGAGTTCCAAGGTTTCCAGATTCTATGACATCATTCATCCATACCTTACAATATAGAGAGAGTGCATCCAGGAACATCCAACTCTAACATGTATGTATATGTGTGTGTGTGTTTGAATATAGCTATGATGCGTATTTGAATACCTCTAGCGTGATTTCTTATCTGACCTAAGGCTGTTTTAGCCAAGGTCCACGGGCGCCTAGGCTCAGCTGAGCAGGCTCACTACCTAGGTACCCGTGGACCTAGATTTGCCCAGATATCAACACAGGATCAGATCTACCCTGGAGTAATCATATTCAACCCAGGAAAGCGTATAACTAATGCTTAGTTAGTGCCGGGCGAACGGGCATTCAGTAAGCCACTACCTAGGTAGGTACTTATGTGGAGCTGAATATATGCATCCATATGACTAGTGTGCTTATGATATGTTCTATCTCTATATTTTGGGCAGTATATCAGAGAGAATGCATTCTGGGGTAGGCAGAGGTGGTTAAAAAGAATGCTCAGATGGTATATATGTTGTAACCCTCTACTCAAAACAGAGTATGTCAACCCACACAAGCACGAATGACTCTGGGTCTCTCCATCAAATCAAAGAGTGCAAGTCCCAATATAACAGGTCACTAGTCTCAGCATCTTGTACTTTTGTAGATTCGTCTTGCCATTTAGATCTCACACCGTCGGTTATGGCCGGGTCTAGGTACAACAACATCCAACAAATCTCGAAGTGATGAAGCTCTCCAGGGGTAGTCGTAGTCTACAATATTCTCGCATATCACCTAGGCATATTATGTGGTACTATAACAAAGCCAGGTCAAAATAATGCTAACAAGGCTGTACTCCTAGGCTCGATGTTCATAAAGCGGCAAGCGGTAAGCCCCAAAACAGCAAGGAAAATGTTCCGTGACTTGGCATTTCTCTAGTATGTATACGTCACCCTTCAACTTCCATTAGTACATTTCATTTCAGCCGCAAGAAACTGACACTGGAGCTTATAATACAAACCGTCATGACGGAGAAGTATCCCACCGGAACACGCGCTGAGAGCGAGCGTCTCGTCCGCGAATGGGGGTTCCGACATATCTTCACCTGGACAGATGGAAGGTACGTACAGGGATGTTCCTTTTTGTAGAAATGATACACCCAAAATGGGGAGTA
The DNA here is from genome assembly GCA_008931945.1 of Penicillium sp. BW_162_3FA. Lineage (NCBI taxonomy): Eukaryota > Fungi > Ascomycota > Eurotiomycetes > Eurotiales > Aspergillaceae > Penicillium > Penicillium sp. BW_162_3FA. The sequence continues at coordinate 13,717 of MUGJ01000637.1, forward strand.
CCCGATTTTGAATCACTGGCAGCAACTCGGTCCTTCATCGGCGAGTGCATATACCGATGCTGACCTTGTCCATCAGCAACGCCTATTATTCCCCGCACTCGCATAGCGGTCTGACAACACACCTTATCCGCCGTGGATCTCTGACAATCACTTACCCCGATGATAATGCTAAATTGCATAACGGGGAAGTTAAAAAGGAGACGTTTCGTGTTGGAGAGAGGGTTGATGTTCCTGCGGGAAAAGTCCATGAGGTTTGGATTGGGAATGAAGGGTGTGAGTATGTGATCGGAGAGTAGGAAGGATGCCACTTTTGTTTCTACTCGATATATTGATCAATTTCTACTGCTTTGAAACTTCGTTGACGAATGGTTTCGATGACATTAATGCCGAATGAGCTCAACTCATTGTTTTGTTTTATTTGGTATTTTGAAGTCTAGTTGATGCCTCTATAACCCAATCATATATGTGCCAGACAGTGTAGTTGTGTATCTAATGCAAAAATCGGAAGTCAAGTCTGTAGCGTGGTCATTAGCATTCAGTTTCACAGCAAAAGAGACAACTTTTGGACATACCTCTTGTTTCCAAGGTCTTTGTTCTCAACCACGTATCGCGACCGCTCTTCGCTGGACATTTTATCCCAAATGGCAGCATTTTGTCTAGAAGTAAATATTAGCAAATGCAATTCGACCGATCAGAGTCCAGAGGTTAACATACTTGTTACGCCTCACATAGTAAATCTTGGCAGCGATGAATACGGCCGCACTCCACACCGCAAGGGCCATAAGGACCCTATTACCGGTGTGATAATACGGCTTATCTTCGGCGCGGTAGATCTGGGCGTGATGTTAGTTATGATAACTTGAGCACATAAGATAACCGGAACAAGGACTCACGTTGTTACCAATGATGCTACTAGCCTGCACCATCATGTTATAAACAGCAGTAGCAACCGTTCGCGTCCTCACAGAGCCTGCATTGCGGGATGTGATTGCGACAATAATAGCGTGCACGTAAGGCATACCAATCAACATGATCAGCAGAACCCAACGAACCCAAGGACTGGCACTCTCAGAAATCGTCTCCAACGCGATCAACAGGACCAGAGCCCAAAGCTCAGCACCGACACCAAGCAGAAGTCGCTGATTAAAGCGCTCTGATACCCAAGTCCACAATAGCAGATTCACAATGAAGATCACATAGGCCGGGATGGTGAGCAGGTTCGTGTTGAAAGTGCTGAAACCGAGCGACTTCAGTTCCAGACTGATGTACGATGTAGCCGGTGTGTTGGGGATCATCCAAGTCAGGCCGAGCAGGTAGATGAGCCACATGTCGTAGTCCTTCAGGGCCTGCCAGAGGAGCCTGGGAGTAACGGCCTGGCGATTGTGCATGGTTCCCTTGCTAGGGTCATCGCGGAGCACACGATTAACCATGATTTTCTCTTCGTGCTCATTGAACCAACCATTCTTACCGCGGAACCGGCCGGCGGTCTGTGTTGGCGAGGGTGGCATCCAGAATGCGGCGGCGATACCGATCAAACCGGTAATCAAACCCTCCAGGGCAAACAGGTATCGCCAGCCACCGGTGCCATCCGATTGGCGAATGTGGAGGAAGCCGAAAGCAAGGAAAGCACTGACAATTGCGGTTGCTTCATATGTCATCCAGAAGAAGCTGAGCCGGATAGGCAACTCCTTGGACTTGTACCAGAATGACAAGAAGAGAATGGTGTCTGGAATAAAGCCACCCTCGAGAAGACCGAGCATAGCGCGGGTCGCGAAGAATCCGCTTCTGTTTTGGATAAAGGCCTGGCACGAAGCGATAATACTCCAGCTTACCATTTGCACGGGAATCCAGCGATCGGGACCGACCCATTTCGATATGAGTTGCGAGGGCAGCTCGGCGAAGAGGAATGTTAGGTAGAAGATTGTTTGGCCAGTGTTGTAGTCGTTTGTGGTCATGCCAAGGTCGTCTAGCATGTTGTCTGATGTGGCTTGGACGACATTTCCACGGTCTAGCTGGAGCGCAAAGAAGGTCATACAGGCAAATGTGCAAATGCGCCAGTCAATCTGTTACACGGGTCAGTTATTATGAACACGATACATGTGGTCTTCAGTAACTCATACCTTTCTGACAACGGCTGTCTCTTCTTGCTCTGTCCACTCAAAGTCCGGGTCCCAGCGATGGGCACCCTCATATTCAGGAATGGGCTTGTAGAACCGCGGGTCCTCGGTGGTATCGAAAGCGCAGTCGGTCTGCTTGGCGCGAGGACCGTCATATGTTGACGAAGACGAGGACTCTGCGGATGAGACTCTCGGGACAGCCTTAGAGTCAAGGCCCTCGGCATCGGAGGCCGCTATCTTGGCTTCTTCGGCCGTCATCTCGCAGTATCGGGATCGGAACTTAGATTACGGATGGAAGGAAAGAAGCATTGTTTGGTTGGATGGGCATTAACTCCTATAAAGGCAGCAAGGAGACAAGAATATTTACTTATCACGCCATATTCAGCATGTGTCTCGCGTTGGCCGCTCCACGTGTGGGCCAGCCGAGAAGGTAAAGTCACAACATTGATAACAGAAAGTTTTTCAATTGCCGAATGTGATATGGTGTGGGTGATTTAGAGCCCCAATTGCGACCTAGTAAGCTGACTTAGGGAGGCCTAGGCTCGAAGTGGGAGCGCCTTCTGCGGGATCGTGGATATTATAGATCGGAATGTGTCCGGATATAAGAGATTTCAAGCAATTATGGATAAGCATTCAAAAATAGACATAGAGCCGACAGACGTTGTGTAGTCGGGTGTTTTGGCTTGGCTGAATCACGCAAGTGTAGTGGGAGTGACGTTAGAGTCCACGAGTCGGCAAGAGCCAAATCAAGCAGGGATGTTTCGTATACTTCATCCTGTTTCATGAAGATCTACAAGATATACTCCTTAGAAAGTATAATAGTATAATCTTTTATTGTTCGGTTACGGAGTTGCTTATGCTATATTAGCTATATTAGTTATATTAACTAGTTACACTATTAGTTATATTAACTATGTGGAGTGCGGAGTCCTCATGCCCTGTTTTTAGCATCTATTCAATCTTAAAACATTGACTACGGAGTATCTGATATATGATAAGTTATTGAACATGATATACATAGATTAAAATGCTAAGTCAAAAATACCGAAGTGTTAAAAAAAAGGAATGTTCAAATGTTGCGCGAGGGGAGTTATGTATCACGCCATAGTAGCCCCAATGGCATATCCCATCGATGTCGAGTCTACGAATGAATTTGATTCTTTCAAATCACGGCGATTGTCAGTGGACGCACGCCATTCTTCTATCACGTCATCCTCAACATAATATGCTAACACGCTGATATCGAATACTATACAATATACAAGTACGTACCGTCCTCGCGTAACCCCGCCTCGTCGGCTCGCTCGCGATGACAACGGAAAGTTGATGCTGAATTGTCATCCCACAAAAACCGTAAACCCCCGCAATGATGGCGCAATTCGTGTTATCTCGGTTTGATCGTGCCGAAACGGTTATATATTGACAGGGGTTAATCCTCCACGAAGATAGAGAGAAACAGATCTGCTCACAGAGGCAATATAAACATACTCACTTTTTTTAAAACTTAAATTCTAAAACATGGCTCCCTCCCTCACTGAATCAGTAGGCCTTCGGGCCCCGCCTGTTACGGTTCCGCTGAAGTCGGATGGCGGCTTCAACAAGGAGAACTTGATAGGATACAAGATCGAAAAGGAGCGTGAGATTAAGGGCACAGACAAGCTACCTCCTGTATCCTATCCGGAATATCTGCCCGTTTGGGACAACGAGACAGAAAGGTATACCTATACCCCGGCCCTATACCCCGGCCCTAATGCCGCCCCGCATCCCCATGAATATCATATCTAATAGACGTCTAGATACCCTCCTCTGGAGCTCTTTGAGCACTACGACCACGGCAAAGATGCCGACGCCTCTTTCCCAGACCTGTTGCCCAAGGGCCAAGTCGAGGTCGACCAGATCACTCCCTTCATTGGCTCTGAAATTCACGGCGTGCAACTAAGCCAACTGTCTGACAAGGGCAAGGATCAATTGGCCCTCTATGTTGCACAGCGACGAGTTGTCGGTATGTACTTAGAAACATTTCTCTATCGCTCGTGTAAGCATGAGTCTAACAAATTTAAACAGCCTTCCGTGACCAAGACTTCGCATCCCGCCCGATTCAAGAGGTTGTCGACTATGCCGGTTACTTCGGCCGCCACCACATCCACCAGACCTCAGGGGCCCCCAAGGGGTTCCCAGAGATTCACCTTGTCTTCCGCGGTGCTGACGACCGCACCGGTGATACCTTCCTGAAGCAGCGCACCAATACTATTACATGGCACTCGGATATCACCTTCGAGAAGCAGCCCCCCGGCACAACTTTCTTGTATGCGCTCGATGGCCCTACTACCGGTGGTGACACCTTGTTCGCCGACATGGTCCAGGCATACAAGCGCCTCTCGCCTGGCTTCAGAGAACGACTCCACGGATTGAAGGCTGTGCACTCCGGCCTCGAGCAGATTAATGCTAGTTTGAATGGCGGTGGTATTGCCCGCCGTGATCCTGTTACCTCGGAACACCCCATTGTCCGAACTCACCCGGTAACTGGCGAGAAGGCACTTTACGTGAACCCTCAGTGTAAGTCTGGATCAACGCATTTGCTGAAAGATTTGTAAAGCTGACATGTCTTGTTCTTGTCACATAGTCACCCGTTACATTGTTGGATACAAGAAGGAGGAATCAGACCACCTCCTCAAGTTCCTGTACGACCACATTGCCTTGTCGCAGGACCTGCAGGCTCGTATTCGCTGGAAGGCTGGTACCGTCGTTGTCTGGGATGTAAGTTATAGCACCAACATGTTCTTTCTTCGACGAGAAAAGACGCTGACCTTAGCAGAACCGTGTGGCATGCCACTCTGCCGTTTTCGACTGGGAGGATGGCCAGCGCCGACACATCGCTCGTCTCACACCCCAGGCTGAGCCTCCCTATGAGACACCTTTTGATGGTTAGATGGGGCGCTGGAAGCCTTCGAATTTAAAATAACACATAGCTACGATAATCTCAACCCCGAATTGAGAAGAAACGAATAACAAGGAATAATTTGATTCCCATGTCTGCATTATTAGCGTGAATATACTGCATGTACGTCGTAGGCTTTCGTAATTTGTGTCATACAAAAAAACCAACAATTCACGCCTTCTCACGCCTGAAACGACTCAAAAGTCCAACATTCCATTCGTTAAACCTCCTAGCAGAGAGTGGGAGCATCTCATTACTCCCAGTCAACGCTTGCGACATTGCTTCAAATATCATAGATGGCAATTCCAACTCTTCCACCGACAAGGGCGAGGGATTCCCAATTTCCGGGTGGAGTAGCTCATCCACATCTGGAGAATTTTGGTAGAATACTTTCATCGCTTGCTGAGCCATGATGCTGCGGCCTGCGCTAGAATTCGAGTATCGCATATCTGGATTGAAGACCCAAAGCTGCCAAGCAAAATATTCGTTAGCCGGTGTCGCCTATAGGTTTTACTCTCGACAATGCCTCAGATTCGGAGGCAACTGGAGTGGAATGGCATATCACTCACCACGAGACCACTTTTCTGACCACAATGGACGACGAATCGCCGGGCGCTTTCTCTCTCGATCAATTCAAGTAACTGTGCAGCAACGATGGTTTCTGTTGGGTGGACCTCCCACTTCTCGACGTCTGCCTCATGGCTGAGTGAACTGGTATTCAGGGATACGTTGGCTTTCAGCAGTCGCCATCCCTTGGCGATTGGATCTTCCATGCCGATTATGGAATTGCAGTTTGCGCAGTCGAGGGTTCGTGGTGTTGAGACTTCGATGTTCTGTTTTTGCTCTTCGTCATTGCCCTGAATTGCATTGCTTGTCAGGAAATTGTGATCGCAACGTAGTTGGAATTATTGCGCCAAATAAAAGACTTGGAAGTGAAGGGAAAGGCATTGTATTCAATCTCGCAGTTATATAGATATTGCACACATCACATCACGCAAGGAGAATAATATAATGTAACTCTTGTAATCACGCCCGCTCCACTGCTCAAATAGCCGGCGCTGAAAATAGAGAACACCTTGAGCGGCAAAACAAGGAAAAAGTAGCTCACACAAGCCCATTATCGCAAACGCAAAGAGCGAAATCCATCTGCAGAGAGAGGATAACTACCCCTCTAGTCCGTGATCCTGTTCCTGTGAGAGGACCACCTTCTCCTTGGATTGCAAGTACACAAAGTGCATGTCATCCATCTTGGGCAATTGTATCGGAGACCACCCCACTAAGACTGAGTGGTCCCCTTCTAAGTTGCCCGGTTCCAAGAGGATAAAAAGGAGGCTAAAACAATGGGGGTAGAAGAGGGGGACGTGATGATCTTACCTTTTTCAATCCTGTGCAGTCTGTTTCAGCGAGAAGGAAAGTAGCAACATCAACAAAAACTGTCCCCGAAATAGCCACAACGTGGCTGTCCGCACCATATCCTTTAGTCTGTGCAGTTTGTTCCTCGATCTCGAGCGCAGTGTCTTTCTCGTCTTTCTCGTGGCCTTCATGGGGGTCCGGTTTGTGGCAATGCCAGAAATCCATCATTTCAGCCCAGTTTCCACTGGGAAGGTCTTTCCAGATCCACCCCGTGGTAGGGCTTTCGACTGTTCCCTGATCAACCGACTTGGATATCAACGAAGAGTCAAGAAATACTTGTGCACACTCTCCACAACGAATACGAGTCGAGGTCGACATTTCATCTGCTGTCCATGGTGCAAATTCATCAATTAGTTCATCGCGAGGCGCCAGCACCTCTTCGTCGGGATCGACCTGCATGCGAAAAGAAAAATCATAGCTGGAATCCCCAGCGCCAGTGGGATCTGATTTTGGTGCTGGCCCACAGGGTGCTTTCAACACGCGCCGAGACGCGTCATTAACGCGCGCTGGCAGTTTGATTGTTTCTGTGACATATTCAAATGGTTTTGATAGGGTGACTGTGACTGCTTTTCTTGATTCTGAAAGTTGGATATCCGGTCGGATTCCATCAAATCTTGCCGTCCCGGGGAGGGACACGTAAAGGGTTATCTGGCGGATGTTTGGTAGAAACTCTGCGTGTAGGTAGAGGGGCACATCGGGATCCTGCATTGTGGAAGTTGTGTACGTGAATGTGTCCCAAGCAGGGATGGTGTTCAATAACTGGCGGTGTGTAATGCTCCTTGGCTAGAAGGATAAGAGGAAAGAGAAGTGAGTAACCGGGGCAACTATTTAGCAATCATGCAGAACTGAGAATTCTGACTGTCTTAAGGCCATGAGAAACATGTCGGACTTAGAGGAGATTAGTTGATGTCAATGGTGCTCTCGGCCCCAGGGTCCGCGTTTCTCGTATGCAAACAGTGCAAACACTCATCACGTCAACACGTGAACGCATACGGAGTACTCCATACTTCCTATCATAATGCAAGAACGGTTATCAATTAACATATTTTGTTTAATTATTCATTAAATCGTATATATATTTGAGCTGAGTGGAGTGAAAAACAAATGAACAAAGTCTACAGCTCATATCCGACAAAATTACCTCGCCAACGCTTGAACTCGGTCACGAATCGCACAGCAGCCTTCAAGAAGAAGCTATCGGAATCGCCCCAAGTCGAGGCTAGTTCCTTCAGTGCTCGGGTGGTCTTCACAAAGTACACATTGGACGAGAATTCACCATTGACGGCTTTCCCAGCAACCCATTCCCAGTCCTTTCCGTTCAGATCATAATTCCGAATTTGGTCCATTTTGATCTCGGGCCGCAGTTGCGCGACGTAGATGCCAACGCAAACTAACCACCATTGTCGAAGAAGAGAAATTTGGAACTGGGGAGGTATGAAAGGCAGCATGACGCGGACAGCGTGGCTGGTTGCGAGGTTCAAAGCGAAGAACCAATCGTAATGCCCGGTCGAATCAACTGCAGCCGTTCCAACTAGCAAAGCAGCTGCAAGCTCTTGGCTCTCGCGGAACTGTTCAATTGGGTTCTCGATCTTCCATGCCTTCCAGTGGTTGAGAAGCACGGCGTTCCGGCTGACGAAAAGGGTATCGAGATTGTCGCTGCCGGGAGTGGGAAAGAGGCCATCTAAGTCCTTATCCTTCCGGACCAGGTCAAGAATTTCAAAGAGTGACTTTGATTCATACGATGCCTCATTTTTCGAGTGTTTAGGGTCCTCCAAGGACTTGTATATCTCATTATGGCAGGTTGCTGCAAGCCCGAGTGCTTCCATTGCGATTTCACGGCTGTCCATTTCAAAGGCGTACGCAAGGTGGATCAATGGCAATCCGACTAGACAGGTGGTTAGCATGTACAAAGTCAAGCCTAGCTTTCTCGATGGGCGTTGAAACGTACGACAAGCCATTATAGAATCAAACATGGGCTCCTTGCCGGTAAACAGGTACTCCGCCACGACTTCCTTCCAGTCATAGCTGAGGTGGACCATTTCATCTTCAAAGAAATCCACGAATGCTCGATCAAATCTGCTTGGTGTTAACGAAGAGTCTAAAGCAGGCCGAGACAAGTCCGGCAACCCACCCTCGACATCCCAGGTGGCCTCGCCAGTCAAGAGTAGTGATTTCAGCCGGTGATCCCTTCCATTTAACTAGATCAGACACTTCCTCCTCATATATGCGGCCTAAAGTATCGGCGTCTGCGCCTTGCAGAAAGGAGGAGCTCAAGAGCTGCAAGCAGGTCAATGACATGGACCAATGACGAGGAATGCATACATAGAAAGCCCTTATTACGAAGGCTATGCAAGTCACTCACGTGTATCAACTGGTTAGGGAAGTTCCGACAATCGAATAGCGAGTTCTCCACATGATTCAACTTCAGTAGGTGCTTGAATGCCCGGGCCGGCTTGTCTTGAGCTGTCTCGGTTTCATGGACGTTGACTGGTGGCAGATCAATCGCTTGGGTGGGCGAGGATGAAAATAAGCCAAGAGATGGTAATGATGGCCACCGAACTGTAAACATTGTGATGATGAGCGAGGCTGTGTGTAGTTGTTTGGATGGGATTGTTGGGAAATTATCACGTGAAGCAGAAGTTGATATCCATGGATGACGTAGGAAACTTTGGGTTATCAATCTGGTCACATGACAGTCTAATAAATTCCATCGGGCGGCTACCCAGCTTGCTCCAAAAATATGCAAACATACGAAGTCACTATTTTGATGGAAATTACGGCTGGGATGGATCAATATTCTCAGTATAGTTCAGGAGCATATATCAATGGTTATCAAATTTGAGACATGGACACTTTTATCATTCCGAGGTTTTCGAGTGTCGGAATATGACGACCGGCATACCGGAGGATTTAT